>CASBWL010000501.1:5000-7500 GCA_949130495.1 Sambucus nigra
AAAATTGGTCGACCTAGCAGCAAGGCAATGTCGACAGGGTGATGCCCGGGAACAAGGCAACTGTCGGTCTGGTGATGCCTGGAAACAAGACAATGTCGGCAAGGTGATGCCTCGAAATGGGCAAAGTGATACCCAACAAGGCGATGCCTAGCAACAAGGTGATACCCAAAAATGGGCAAAGTCGGTCCGCCGATGCAAGGCAATGTCGGTCGACCGACGCCCAACAAGGAAATACATTCAAGTAAGGAACGTCACCCGCACGAGACAACTAGGCGCGCTCCTGCGAGTGAACCTCGTGCTCTCGGGTGATGCCTAGAAACAAGGAATTTTTCGGTCGGACGATGCCCAGAAACAAGGCAAGGTCGGTCGAGTTATGCCTAGAAACAAGCAATGTCGGTCGGATGATGCCTAGAAATAAGGTAAAGTCATTTGGGTGATGCCCAAAAATGGGCAAAGTCGGTCGCCCGATGCAAGGCAATGTCGTTCAGCCGACGATACAGTCGGTCGACCGGCGCCCAACAAGGAAATCCATCCGAGGAAGGAACCTCGCGTGCACGAGAAAACTCGACCCATGTTGCCAAGGTAATACCCAAACCACCCAACAAGTATTTAGGGTGATGCATAGAACCAAGGCAATGTCGGCCCAAAATGGGCAAAGTCGGTCGGCCGACCAAAAATAGCAGGACAATGTCGGTCGACCGACGAAAAACAGTACCGGGAAGGAACCTCACGCTACCGAGAAAACTCGGTCACGCTACCGGGAAAACCCGGAGAGGAACCTCAGGCTACCGAGAAAACTCGGTCACGCTACCGGGAAAACCCGGAGAGGAACCTCGGGCTACCGAGAAAACTCGGTCACGCTACCTGGAAAACCAGGTAAGGAACCTCGCGCGTCGGTCAACCGACGAAAAACTCGATCACGATACCGAGAGAACCCGGTAAGGAACCTCGCGCGCACGGGAAACCTCGATCACAGCCCGGCAGCACCCGGTAAGGAACCTCGCGCGTCGGTCGACCGACGAAAAAATCGGTCGACCGACATTTTTTTTCAAAGTTTTTCCAAATGCCTAGGCAAGCTTCCCAGACCTTCCCAACAACATATTATGACTTCCCATGGACGCCCTCAAACTTTGGCAAAGGGAATACCCGAGTACTCATCTTATTGCAGTTGATGTCTACTGCTACCACTTTGAAAATTTCGTTAAGATGTTATATGAGGGGGGGTGAGTCCAGAGCAGCAGAGGTTCGAATTTTTTAGCATGACCGATGACCGCTACCGACGCATGACCGATGCATAAAAACACCCCAAAACAAGTCCACTAAGCCCCGATGACCCAAAAAAGTCCCGAAAAAAGGGTCGCCAAGAGCTGCCCGACCGTCGGCCGACCGACAAAAAACGTCGGTCGACCGTTTCCAGGGCAGAACGAAAACGTTGTCCAAATGTTGCCTGAAAGTCATTCCAATGATGACTACATACAAGGCAACGTCCGCAAGTAACTGAGGTCCCTAGATATGCCCGATACTAGGGGTCACCGAAAGTCGCCCGATCGTCGGCCGACCGACACGGCACGTCGGTCGACCGTTTCCAGCGCATAATGAAAACGGTGCCCAAATGTTGCCTGATGAAAGTCATTCGAGCAAACATGGAACACCTAGGCAAGGTACCCAATGGCCAAATGTTCCTAGAAATGTCCGATAGAGAATGGGTCACCAAAAGTCGACCGACCGGCGTGGCACACCGGCTGACCGTTTTCAGTGCAGAACGGAACTGTGCACAGATGTTGCCTGAAAGTCATTTGAATGATGCCTAGAAACAAGGCAACGTCCCTAGATATGCCCGATACAAGGGGTCGCCAAAAGCGAAACATGCTGTCGGCCGACCGACACGGCACGTCGGTCGACCGTTTTGAGCGCACGTCGAAAATGTGCCCAAATGTTGCCTGAATGCCCATGCAAGTTGGAACCCGATTGGGTATCATGGCAAGGCAACCCAATGTCGAAAGAAATAGTGGCGCCAACCTGGGATGCCCAACCCAAGATGCAGGTTGGCACCCACAAAAGTCCCGACACGATAAGGATACAACCTCACGCGATGCCTAGCAACAATGAAATACATTAAAGGTGATGCCTAAGCGACCCAAGAAATTGGTCGATCTATTCCCATGCACGTCCAGGTGACTCCCAAAATATATAGGCAAAGTCGGTCAGGTCGTGCATAAACCAGGCAATTTCGGTCGGGTGATGCCGAAAAATAACCGAACCTCACGTGATGCCCACCGATACCAGTGAACCAAGACAATGTCGTCGAGGTAATGCTTGGAAAACAGGCATACAACCTCACGCGATGCCTGACGTTGGGTGACCTTTCCCAGTGCAAGGAAATTTTTCGAACTTATCGCAGTTCATGTCTACTGCTACCACTTTGGAATTTTTGTTAAGATGTTATATAGAGGGGGGTGATGTTCCTAGCCAACCTCCCCTTCCTTCGGGAAGGGTCGGG
>CASBWL010000502.1:7500-10000 GCA_949130495.1 Sambucus nigra
CCCAAACCACCCAACAATTATTTAGGGTGATGCATAAAACCAAGGCAAAGTCGGTCGGCCGACGAAAAATAGCGAGGCAATGTCGGTCGGCCGACGTCGGTCGACCGACGCCCAGTACCGGGAAGGAACCTGACGCTACCGAGAAAACTCGGTCATGCTACCGGGAGAGAACCTAATGCGCACGAGAAAACTCGGTCACACTATCGGGAAAACCAGGTAAGTAACCTCGCGCGGACGAGAAACCTCGATCACTGCCCGACAGCACCCGGTAAGGAACCTCGCGCGTCGGTCAACCGACGAAAAAATCGGTCGACCTAGCAGCAAGGCAATGTCGACAGGGTGATGCCCGGGAACAAGGCAACTGTCGGTCTGGTGATGCCTGGAAACAAGACAATGTCGGCAAGGTGATGCCTCGAAATGGGCAAAGTGATACCCAACAAGGCGATGCCTAGCAACAAGGTGATACCCAAAAATGGGCAAAGTCGGTCCGCCGATGCAAGGCAATGTCGGTCGACCGACGCCCAACAAGGAAATACATTCAAGTAAGGAACGTCACCCGCACGAGACAACTAGGCGCGCTCCTGCGAGTGAACCTCGTGCTCTCGGGTGATGCCTAGAAACAAGGAATTTTTCGGTCGGACGATGCCCAGAAACAAGGCAAGGTCGGTCGAGTTATGCCTAGAAACAAGCAATGTCGGTCGGATGATGCCTAGAAATAAGGTAAAGTCATTTGGGTGATGCCCAAAAATGGGCAAAGTCGGTCGCCCGATGCAAGGCAATGTCGTTCAGCCGACGATACAGTCGGTCGACCGGCGCCCAACAAGGAAATCCATCCGAGGAAGGAACCTCGCGTGCACGAGAAAACTCGACCCATGTTGCCAAGGTAATACCCAAACCACCCAACAAGTATTTAGGGTGATGCATAGAACCAAGGCAATGTCGGCCCAAAATGGGCAAAGTCGGTCGGCCGACCAAAAATAGCAGGACAATGTCGGTCGACCGACGAAAAACAGTACCGGGAAGGAACCTCACGCTACCGAGAAAACTCGGTCACGCTACCGGGAAAACCCGGAGAGGAACCTCAGGCTACCGAGAAAACTCGGTCACGCTACCGGGAAAACCCGGAGAGGAACCTCGGGCTACCGAGAAAACTCGGTCACGCTACCTGGAAAACCAGGTAAGGAACCTCGCGCGTCGGTCAACCGACGAAAAACTCGATCACGATACCGAGAGAACCCGGTAAGGAACCTCGCGCGCACGGGAAACCTCGATCACAGCCCGGCAGCACCCGGTAAGGAACCTCGCGCGTCGGTCGACCGACGAAAAAATCGGTCGACCGACATTTTTTTTCAAAGTTTTTCCAAATGCCTAGGCAAGCTTCCCAGACCTTCCCAACAACATATTATGACTTCCCATGGACGCCCTCAAACTTTGGCAAAGGGAATACCCGAGTACTCATCTTATTGCAGTTGATGTCTACTGCTACCACTTTGAAAATTTCGTTAAGATGTTATATGAGGGGGGGTGAGTCCAGAGCAGCAGAGGTTCGAATTTTTTAGCATGACCGATGACCGCTACCGACGCATGACCGATGCATAAAAACACCCCAAAACAAGTCCACTAAGCCCCGATGACCCAAAAAAGTCCCGAAAAAAGGGTCGCCAAGAGCTGCCCGACCGTCGGCCGACCGACAAAAAACGTCGGTCGACCGTTTCCAGGGCAGAACGAAAACGTTGTCCAAATGTTGCCTGAAAGTCATTCCAATGATGACTACATACAAGGCAACGTCCGCAAGTAACTGAGGTCCCTAGATATGCCCGATACTAGGGGTCACCGAAAGTCGCCCGATCGTCGGCCGACCGACACGGCACGTCGGTCGACCGTTTCCAGCGCATAATGAAAACGGTGCCCAAATGTTGCCTGATGAAAGTCATTCGAGCAAACATGGAACACCTAGGCAAGGTACCCAATGGCCAAATGTTCCTAGAAATGTCCGATAGAGAATGGGTCACCAAAAGTCGACCGACCGGCGTGGCACACCGGCTGACCGTTTTCAGTGCAGAACGGAACTGTGCACAGATGTTGCCTGAAAGTCATTTGAATGATGCCTAGAAACAAGGCAACGTCCCTAGATATGCCCGATACAAGGGGTCGCCAAAAGCGAAACATGCTGTCGGCCGACCGACACGGCACGTCGGTCGACCGTTTTGAGCGCACGTCGAAAATGTGCCCAAATGTTGCCTGAATGCCCATGCAAGTTGGAACCCGATTGGGTATCATGGCAAGGCAACCCAATGTCGAAAGAAATAGTGGCGCCAACCTGGGATGCCCAACCCAAGATGCAGGTTGGCACCCACAAAAGTCCCGACACGATAAGGATACAACCTCACGCGATGCCTAGCAACAATGAAATACATTAAAGGTGATGCCTAAGCGACCCAAGAAATTGGTCGATCTATTCCCATGCACGTCCAGGTGACTCCCAAAATATATAGGCAAA
>CASBWL010000502.1:40000-42621 GCA_949130495.1 Sambucus nigra
TGCATAAAACCAAGGCAAAGTCGGTCGGCCGACGAAAAATAGCGAGGCAATGTCGGTCGGCCGACGTCGGTCGGCCGACGTCGGTCGACCGACGCCCAGTACCGGGAAGGAACCTGACGCTACCGAGAAAACTCGGTCATGCTACCGGGAGAGAACCTAATGCGCACGAGAAAACTCGGTCACACTATCGGGAAAACCAGGTAAGTAACCTCGCGCGGACGAGAAACCTCGATCACTGCCCGACAGCACCCGGTAAGGAACCTCGCGCGTCGGTCAACCGACGAAAAAATCGGTCGACCTAGCAGCAAGGCAATGTCGACAGGGTGATGCCCGGGAACAAGGCAACTGTCGGTCTGGTGATGCCTGGAAACAAGACAATGTCGGCAAGGTGATGCCTCGAAATGGGCAAAGTGATACCCAACAAGGCGATGCCTAGCAACAAGGTGATACCCAAAAATGGGCAAAGTCGGTCCGCCGATGCAAGGCAATGTCGGTCGACCGACGCCCAACAAGGAAATACATTCAAGTAAGGAACGTCACCCGCACGAGACAACTAGGCGCGCTCCTGCGAGTGAACCTCGTGCTCTCGGGTGATGCCTAGAAACAAGGAATTTTTCGGTCGGACGATGCCCAGAAACAAGGCAAGGTCGGTCGAGTTATGCCTAGAAACAAGCAATGTCGGTCGGATGATGCCTAGAAATAAGGTAAAGTCATTTGGGTGATGCCCAAAAATGGGCAAAGTCGGTCGCCCGATGCAAGGCAATGTCGTTCAGCCGACGATACAGTCGGTCGACCGGCGCCCAACAAGGAAATCCATCCGAGGAAGGAACCTCGCGTGCACGAGAAAACTCGACCCATGTTGCCAAGGTAATACCCAAACCACCCAACAAGTATTTAGGGTGATGCATAGAACCAAGGCAATGTCGGCCCAAAATGGGCAAAGTCGGTCGGCCGACCAAAAATAGCAGGACAATGTCGGTCGACCGACGAAAAACAGTACCGGGAAGGAACCTCACGCTACCGAGAAAACTCGGTCACGCTACCGGGAAAACCCGGAGAGGAACCTCAGGCTACCGAGAAAACTCGGTCACGCTACCGGGAAAACCCGGAGAGGAACCTCGGGCTACCGAGAAAACTCGGTCACGCTACCTGGAAAACCAGGTAAGGAACCTCGCGCGTCGGTCAACCGACGAAAAACTCGATCACGATACCGAGAGAACCCGGTAAGGAACCTCGCGCGCACGGGAAACCTCGATCACAGCCCGGCAGCACCCGGTAAGGAACCTCGCGCGTCGGTCGACCGACGAAAAAATCGGTCGACCGACATTTTTTTTCAAAGTTTTTCCAAATGCCTAGGCAAGCTTCCCAGACCTTCCCAACAACATATTATGACTTCCCATGGACGCCCTCAAACTTTGGCAAAGGGAATACCCGAGTACTCATCTTATTGCAGTTGATGTCTACTGCTACCACTTTGAAAATTTCGTTAAGATGTTATATGAGGGGGGGTGAGTCCAGAGCAGCAGAGGTTCGAATTTTTTAGCATGACCGATGACCGCTACCGACGCATGACCGATGCATAAAAACACCCCAAAACAAGTCCACTAAGCCCCGATGACCCAAAAAAGTCCCGAAAAAAGGGTCGCCAAGAGCTGCCCGACCGTCGGCCGACCGACAAAAAACGTCGGTCGACCGTTTCCAGGGCAGAACGAAAACGTTGTCCAAATGTTGCCTGAAAGTCATTCCAATGATGACTACATACAAGGCAACGTCCGCAAGTAACTGAGGTCCCTAGATATGCCCGATACTAGGGGTCACCGAAAGTCGCCCGATCGTCGGCCGACCGACACGGCACGTCGGTCGACCGTTTCCAGCGCATAATGAAAACGGTGCCCAAATGTTGCCTGATGAAAGTCATTCGAGCAAACATGGAACACCTAGGCAAGGTACCCAATGGCCAAATGTTCCTAGAAATGTCCGATAGAGAATGGGTCACCAAAAGTCGACCGACCGGCGTGGCACACCGGCTGACCGTTTTCAGTGCAGAACGGAACTGTGCACAGATGTTGCCTGAAAGTCATTTGAATGATGCCTAGAAACAAGGCAACGTCCCTAGATATGCCCGATACAAGGGGTCGCCAAAAGCGAAACATGCTGTCGGCCGACCGACACGGCACGTCGGTCGACCGTTTTGAGCGCACGTCGAAAATGTGCCCAAATGTTGCCTGAATGCCCATGCAAGTTGGAACCCGATTGGGTATCATGGCAAGGCAACCCAATGTCGAAAGAAATAGTGGCGCCAACCTGGGATGCCCAACCCAAGATGCAGGTTGGCACCCACAAAAGTCCCGACACGATAAGGATACAACCTCACGCGATGCCTAGCAACAATGAAATACATTAAAGGTGATGCCTAAGCGACCCAAGAAATTGGTCGATCTATTCCCATGCACGTCCAGGTGACTCCCAAAATATATAGGCAAAGTCGGTCAGGTCGTGCATAAACCAGGCAATTTCGGTCGGGTGATGCCGAAAAATAACCGAACCTCACGTGATGCCCACCGATACCAGTGAACCAAGACAATGTCGTCGAGGTAATGCTTGGAAAACAGGCATACAAC
>CASBWL010000503.1:0-81000 GCA_949130495.1 Sambucus nigra
ATGTTCACATTTATGCCGTTCATCATGCGTTCATGCCTAGCATTAGTTGCATTCTAGGTATTGATAAAGTGGTTGATCGTATCCTCGAGACTTCTCCGCGGTGGAGGGATGTATGGCCCTTGAGGTGGTGGTGCTTGCACATGTCCTTGCATGTGTGGAGCTTATTGAAAATGCGGTGGTGGAGGACGGGCAACATGTAAATTAGGATTCATCGCAGCATGTTGTTGCCTATAGCTAAAACTAGGGTGGTTTTTCTATGAAGGGCTGTAAGAATTCCCGTGCAGGGCACCGAAATTACCCTTGAATCCTCCTGTACCACTTACTTGCTCTTGAAGCATCACTTTGTAGGCGGGTATAGTCAGGAATTCCTCAGTTGAATGACCGGCCACATAAATTTCACACACCTTCTCGACGGGGTTTGGGATGGATACAATTGGTCCTCTTCCACAATCCTCACGTAGGTCTCGCAGTCCTTTCTCAAGCATATCGAGTCAACTTTTCGCTATAGAATTCTATTCTACATGAAACTGGTCAGACGCCGCTGGAGTGGTGGTCACTTAACGACTTCAATTTTGAGCATTAGGGTCAGATGTATCCCAAGATTGGGTAGTCTCGGCGACATACCTCAAGTGAAGCTTAGCATCTGGGCGTCTAAGTCGACAAACGGACCACTACCCATGGTTTCAACAAGTTGCTTGGAGTTAATGTTTAGCCCATTATGGATAAAGGAAATGATTTGTGTTCTATCAAAACCATGATGGGGACACGAGGAAATTAACTCATTGAAACGCTCATAGCATCACTCGAATGACTCATTTTCTAATTGTCGGAATGTTTGAATTTGAGTCGTGATGGAATTCGTTCGATGTGGAGGAAAGAACTTCTTAAGAAATTTGGATTGTAATTCATTCCATGATGAAATCGAATTTGGAGGAAAAGACAATAGCCATGATTTAGCCTTATCCTTTAGCGAGAATGGGAAGAGTTTGAGGCGGAGTACATCTTTTGTGCAAGTTTGATTGCTAAGAGTCTCGCACGCCTCCTCAAATTCCATGGTGTGGGCATATGGCTCTTCTGAATCCATTCCTTGGTAAGTGGGAAGTATCTGGATCATCCCATTCCTAAAGAGAAATTGTCCCGCATTGTACGGGAGTAAAATGCATCCCGAAGTGACAGTGCGCTCGGGATATAAGATGTCTCTCAATGGGCGATACGTTGCCTCTCCCTCGTCGGCAGCTGCACTACCGTGTTGTGACAATATCTCTCTCTCAAAGATTCGGTATCCTCACTTGGTATACTTGGAGTGTGCTCTGAAGTGTATCATAAGAAGGAAACGGCGTGTTACTTGAGATTGAGTGTGACGGTGTGGGAAGTGGAAACCAGAATTGTGGAGCGTTAGGAGTGTGAGGGCTATCAGGGTCGTACTCAACTATTGGATTTTCGTGAATGTGGGTTGGAGTATTATGGGGGGTGGGAGTGAGTTCTGAATTTTGCATTAACAGCTTATGAGAGATGATGATGAATCTTTTTGTGCTTTTTGAGTTTTACATGTTTTTGGATTTTTAGAAATTTTTGGTCAAAGTTTTAGATTGACTCGATCTAATCCCTAGTCTACCTAAGTCCCCGGCAACGGCGCCAAAAACTTGACGCAACTAATAATGTGTCTCAGAAGTGCGTACTCTCTAGGCGCAAGTATAAGCCTGTCGCGTTAGTAATAAACCCAGTAAGTCGGGATCGTATCCACAGGGAAATAGGACAATAGAATTGTAACGACGTTGAACAGATGAATGAATCCTAACTCTGACTCTAAAGAAAAAGGAAAAGATGATTGGTATGAGAATTTACTACAACTAAATGCAATTTTTGAAAATAATTATTTAATGCACGAAAGTATGAATGGAATGCAACTACTCTAAATTACTGATGATAATTGACTTGAAACTGTAAACTATATGATGAAAGAACAGGACGGGAATACAATCCCCCAACCCTAGTGTATTGATGATATAAAACTACTCGTAAATTTAAATGATTAATTAGACCCAAAATTTAGTACTCCCAAGCATTACGTATATGAGGTTCAAGCCCGCACCATACTTAATCAGAGGACGAGTAAATCAGTATTGTGATAGTTACACTCGAATCGTATTCTAAAGCATCCCGGTTACCCGAAAACAAATGAGATCCAAAGATCTACAATTATCATGTTTCTATGCAATACGGTCATAATCAAACCATTAAATTTAGAGGATTAATTTTATGTACATACAATTATCATATCCGGTTGGATTCATGCATCCCGACCCTTAAAAGTCTAGCCTACCATGATGAAATTAATGAAAACGATTTTAGAATTGCGGGAAGTCATGATTAAACTAAGGAAAATTGGTAGAATGATGTAAACGAAAAATTAAACAGAAGAAATTACTCACTAATCTTACCAAAGCACTCAAAGCATTAACTACAATCACTGGTAATCACAGAAATCTGAACAATCTTCAATCTTCAAATTAAAATTATAAGTTATCTCCAAACTAGGATTTTTCTAAAAAGAATGGAAAATTAGATAAATTCTTAGTACTAAGAATGCTAATAAAACGAGTTTAAATACCTTACAAAACTTCAAGAGTTTTAGCTCCACTAGGACTCTCCATTAGAGGAAGTTTAGAAAATTAAAATTCGACAGTCGGATCGGTCTGGTCCTCTTGCGGTTCGGTCTGGCTAGAATCCGAATCGGTTCTTTTATTTCTTGGGTGGACCGATTCGGAACGGATCGATTCTTTTATTTTCTTGCAGTTTCGATCCGTCTTCGGTCCGGGGTTTTCTAGAAATTGACATTGCGGATCGGTTCGGGGTTTCCTTTGACTTTTTCTTCAGATTTTGACTGCTCATAACTTTCACACCGAGACTCCGATTGAGGTGCCGTTTCTTCCTACGTGATCATGAACTTGATGTCTTCAACTTCTCTTTAGATGCCTCATCCAAATTCCAGGTAAAAATTACAATTTTGCCCTTTTAACTTTACCTCTTTTCTTTTTCGATTCTTCCAGTTTCTTTCTTTCTTTAATTGACATCAAATACCTGTAAAATCAATACGAAATACAAGAAACTTAGGGTACTCAATAGAATAAGTCAGTAGCAAGATTATGAGATTAAATCAAATTGATTACGCTGATCGAGGTGCTAAAAGTAACTAAATTAAAGGGATAAATTTGGAAGAATTTATGCCTAATCAGTGAGTTAAGCTAGGATAGTCCTAACCACTGTGTTGCAATCATAAGAGGCTAGTCCAAAATATCCTTTGACTGAAGTAAGCTAGCCAACTCACTGTAATCCAGGAATTCTATTATACTTATAAAAAGAGTGGAGCCTGTAACTTGGAAAGGTTGCATATAATAAAATACATTCAAGACAACCAATACGTGTAGAATTCCGGGGCCATAGAGTTTTATTAATAGAAATCATAAACAAAGAGCAACATTAGTTTGTAAAATAAAATTTTCTTAAACAAATGGTGCATGGATAGATAAATCTAAAAGTAGTATTTCTTCAGGTTTGTCGTATTCCAAGCCCTTGGTATCTCCCTGACCTCCAGCGTTTCCAAGTGCTAAGCTCCTTGTAAGTAATTCCTCACTACCTTTAAATGTCCTTTCTAGTTTGGTCCAGTTTGCCATCTCATGGTTTCACAGCACTGCCAAGGACTTTCCTCAGGACATAGTACCAAACTTGAAACTTCCTTGGATTGACTTTCTCGTTGTACTGTTTGGTTACTTGCTACTGGTAGGATGCCAGTTTAACTAGAGACAATTCTCACCGTTCATCAGCTAAGTCAAGTTTAGTAAGCAATGCTTCATCACTGTGGCCTTGTTCGACCAACGTAGACCTCAGGGTAGGGAAACCAGTTTCTAGCGAAATAACTTCTTCCATTCCATATGTGAGTGCAAAGGATGTTTCCCGAGTTGCTCGCCTTGAAGTGGTGCAATAGGCCCAGAGGATGTGGGGAAATTCATTCGCTCAAACTCCTTTGGCCCTTTTCAGTATTTTCTTTAGTCCATCGATTATTATCTTATTGGAAGCTTCATCTTGACCATTGCTATGGGGATATGCTATGGAGCTGAAGTAATAACTAATTCCATGATCACTGCAAAAGCTTTGGAAGGGGCCACTCTCGAACTAGGTCCCTTTATCAGTAATGATCGTTCTGGGTATGCCAAAGCATGTAATGATGTTGCTCCATACAAACCTCAACATGTTTACGTCCCTTATATTCGCCAGTGGTTCTGCCTCTATCCACTTAGTGAAGTAGTTTTTGGTGACCAATAAATACTTCAGATTGCCTGTCGTAGTAGGCAGAGGACCTATAATATTTAAACCCCATTAGGAGAAGGGCCACGGACTGGTTATTGACTTTAGGTCTTTGGTGGGCTGGTGGACCATGTGTGAGTGTTTTTGGCATTTTTTCCACTTCTGAATGTAGACTCCAGTGTTCTTCTGCATGTATTACTACCAATACCCTTCCTTCATTACTCTAAAGTCTAGCGACCTTCCTCTTACGTGACTTCCATAAATTCCCTCATGAAGTTCGTGCTAAACTTGCTCGACGTCTTGTGGATGAACGCACTGGAGGTAGGGGCCGGTAAATGATCTCTTATACAACTTCCTATCAGGAGATAAGTGAAAGCGAGTAACTTTAACTCTTATCTGATGGCCATACCTCTTGTCACTTGGTACTATATCACTTAGTAAATAGTCTACGATGGAGACTATTCAGCTCAGAGCCTTTCCAATGTAGAGAACCTGCATAGAATTCAGTGGCTCAATAGTCTATTCAATGCTGGCTTACACGAGGAAATCTATTTGTATTGTTCTTCTCAAGTCAGAGTCTATTATTGAACTAGGTGCTGCTAGGGAATCTGTATTGTTGTTTTGTCCTCTAGGGAACTGCTTAATATCCACCTGATCGAAGTTGGCTATTAGACACTTCGCAATGGAGAGATAAGATGCCATGATTTCATCCTTGGCATCAAAATCTCCGTTTATCTGGGTGGATACCAGCTAGGAGTCTTCGAAGACTTTAAGGTGCCTTGCATCTAACAGTCGTGCTTTGTGTAATCCAATGATCAGTACCTCGTATTCTGCCTCGTTATTGGAGGCTTCAAATCCTAGTATGATGCCTTTCTCGGGCACTATGTTTTGGGAGTTACTAGTACAATACCTACTCCTGCCCCTTGAGTTAGAGGCTCCATTAACATACAAGGTCCAAATGTTTGGTTCCCATAAGCTCTCCCTTGGTCGACAACTTTTTGGCTGATCGACGGGCTGTTCTCCTGTGAACTCATAGATGAAATAAGCTAGGATCTGCCCCTTGATGGATGTTCTTGGTTGAAAGTGAATATCAAACCTTTCGAGCTCGATTGACCACTTTGACACTTGGCCAGAGAGGTCTGCTTTCCTAAGAACTATGACACACCGCCTAATAAAATACCGGGCGATCACTCCTATATCAAATTAAAACAAGAGTCTCATATGGTTAATTCTTAGCATCACAGTTGAAAACCAATTTAATTACTAATATCCTATTAGGCTGGCGTCAATTTTTTTTAATTAACTAATCTTTTTAACCAAACCATTCAAATAAAACAATTACAACAGTTTATATGCAGCAACTGAAATGAAATAAAATAAAATAAGCTAAAACTCGATACAATAATACAACCAAATCGAATGCCGCACTAAAAGGCGATAAAAGAAAAAATGAGTACAGTTGGGCCATACGCCCGAATGTTTCTACAATACCTCCTATCTAGATCTCAATGATAGAAGCGTCTAATATAAACCTGCTTGCATCCACAGCTGCTCCAGCAAACGTCTGACTCGAAAGAATCATCATCCAAGTGTCCCTGTTTCTGGACACTTATATATAGATATAGATATAGCAATAGGGGAAAATAGAGAAACGGGTCAGAGCCCGAGTTTTGAAAATATTTTAGCAAGTGCTTAAAATCCATGTTTTAAAATATGTTATTTATCATATTTAAACTGGTATCGCTCTCACATGAGATACACCTCACCCCTCTTCTAACAGTGCACAACTATCGCATACCTTTTTAAACAACCTAGTTAAGCTACCTTGCCTAACTAATGTAATTACTCATCTTCTAATAATCCTCATCAATTCGAGTACTAAGGACTAAACTTCTCCCCATTCCCAACATTACGTTACGTTCGTGCGTGGGGTGTCTCGCGAAGCGAAATACAAACAAGGACCCCCCCCCCCCCCCGATACACTACTACGTGACAACGTTAATCATCGGGATCCATTAGGCCTTCAGCACATACCATATTTATACCATCCCGTATTTATTAATAGTTCTCATTAGAACCTAAGATTCATATTCATATAAATCCGGATATTCATTTACCGGAAGTAATATGACACTTTATTCATTCTTTTCACTTTATACAAGGTTAGGTTATGTGATATCTCATCTCATATATATAAACAATATACTATACGCAATAAGTATATTAATCATCCACCGAACTATAATATAAGTGGCTTAGTCATTCTCGTTTACTAAGCATCCGTGGATTATCTCAAGTATACATATATGTTAATCACAATACATATATCCATATCCGACACCCATAGGCTTAACAGCGGTGCACACAAACTCTGCTATCCAATCCAAGTACATCTCGTACTAAAGGATCACATGTTCCACATCGCTCAGGAACTGTATAATTACAAATCACACATATTGGAGGCGAACATAGTTCACGTACCTATGGGTCACGCACATACCTATGCTCCCATAGCCAGCAGACTTATCAACTCATAAATAAGCCTTTCACATTCCTATGTTCTTGAGGTACCAAATCTAAAATCCCCCCGAAGGCAACACATGATAAGATTGTCCTTTTTCGAATGCCAACCTCCCGTGATAGCAAGTATGGTAGGTATGTTATTGAGAGTGCAGCTACAGGGGAAATATTGCGACTTCTCAAATAAAATTCAGTTTTTAATTAAACCCAAATTTTAGTTAAACCCTAAGACATGCATCTAGATGATTTATCAAATAAAATATAGCATGCAGGATAAAACAAACAATTTCAGGAAAAATCCCCCAAAGGGGCAAAACCTTTTATTTCCACTATAATTTGTAAGAAAACGGCTTACAATCGGATTACAATGAAAATACAGTGACTAAGAATTACCCTCAGGTATCGGATTCTGTAGTCGGCGGCTGGAAATATCCCTTTCCAGGAGGGCTGGCGGCTGGAATTTTCCCTTTCCAGGAGGGCTGCAATGAAGAAGAGAACGGCTTCTCCACAAGGGTTGAACAATAGCAAAGCATGTGTTCTAGGGTTCCAAAAGATTCACAAAAGTAATTGGGATTTTTGTGTGAATCAAAAAGATGTTTTGCACATCAAAAAGGTGAAGACTTAGAGTATTTAGGACTCTGAAAATCGTCTTGAAAAGTCTTAAAAAATAACTCCCCGAAGTATGATTTAAATAGGAAAACTTTTAGCCTAAAAATTCTGCAGCGAATCTGGCCGAATTTATCCCAGTCGGACCGGTCCGGTTCTGAGGCGGATCGGTCCGGTCAAGCGGATCGGTTCTTTTATTTTGGCTTCCATCGGTTCGCTTGCGGTCCGGGGTATACTGGATCTGCAGCAAGCGGATCGGTCCGGTATGGGGCGGATCGGTCCGGTATGGGTCCGGATCGGTCCGGTTTTCCCAGAAAAATAAAATCATTTTAAAAGCCTCATTTTGCTTTAAAAAACTTACTTCTTATTTCTATAAAAAACATTTTATAAAAATTTCCCAATACTAAATATGAACTATAAGGAACTTAAAAACAAAACTTTACCAAGTCCATTCTCGCAGAGGCTATGATGTTGAAGATGCTTTGATATTCGGATCCGTTGATGTAGATGCGATCTTGAGTTTCTTCAACGGTGTAACGGCGTACGACATACAAATTGATAATGGACAAAAATGTCCTTACAAATCTCCCCCTATGTCTATGCCGGTACATACATAAAAAATATCCGAATTATCAACTAATGACCTATACAAATCTACCCTCCCATGAACCCTAAAGATGGAAAGATACAAAGGTATAAATCTTCATCGTTTGTTCTTCAATCTTCAACAGTCATCAAACCTCAAAGCTTTTCTCATCAGGGTGTGCAACATATTGATCTTCATTCTTTATACCTACACACATGAGACAAAGCAAATACCACGTGACATATCTAGTTTGAAATGAGATAAATATGGATACCAATATATGATAAAAACATAAGCTATATCTCAAAAACTCCCCAAATTCAAACTCCCCAAATTCACATAAGCTATATCTCAAAAACTCCCCAAATTCAAACTCCCCCATAATATGATAATTCTTTCTCCCCCTTTTTATGATGTCCCCAAATAGACAAATGAGAAGAATGAATCAAATAAGCACAATCGGGGTGCCACGGTACACAAAAAAAACAGAAACTATTTTTTATTTTTCAAATTTTTCATACAAAGATAGGATACCAATATGAACAAATATGATAGAAAAATCACACCATGGATTTAGACTCAAACAACCAAGTCATGGAAATGGAATGAATGGGTGTGAACACATTCGATAGGTAAATCAACTCAATCAATCATATGTGCACGATGCATATGTGTACCCCTAACGAATGAACATCAAAAGTATCCTTAGGTGTAAAAATTGTTGAATTTAGATGACATCGTCTTATGCAAATCAACAAATCAAAGTCAAAGTGATTTCCACACCAATAACGTCCAAAACTATGTAGCGCATTTTTAAGAATTTCAAGGACGTGCAAACCCGTTTTAATTCTCCAACCAAACTCCCTCATAAATATTTTCTTTTAGAGGTAATCTAAATTCTCAAACTTTGGAGAATTGGTGCAAAAACCTAAATGACCCATAATTGGCATGAATTTCTTTTTATTGCCTTTCAATTTTTTCGGGCTCTTTTAACCTCTTTGGACCTCGGATAATAAAATTCCTCAATTTTTTAGGTCCTTTTTAACGGTGGCTTTTGCGCAAAGGATAGATATGTACCTTTCGCAGCCCCTCCCCGTTATCAAACAAAGCACACAAACTCACAAAACGGTTTTTATATGCACAATTTCCTTATCAAAATTTATCGCGCTTGGTTCGTTTTAAGGACATGATTGAAGTGAAAACACCCAACCAACATGTGATAAGACAAGCACAATAATCAAACAAATCCGTGCATATGTGCAATAAAGGAAACATGAGTCAAACATGTAGGAAGTAACACTTAATTACATCTTAATGACTCCAAACATTATAAAACACATGGGTGAATTGACCTATTATCTCAAAACACTATCAAATATTCACATGAAAAGATGGAATGATGTTGTGACTCGGTCATCCAAAGTGTTCATCCATAAACAGTGCAACAAAAAAAATCTTTTTGTATTTTTCAAAATTTTTCAAAAAAATATATACAAAAAGTACATGTCACAACGCTAGCAAAAATATATCATGAAACCACAACTAGCCCGGTTCTTCTTTGGTCTGAAAACTCTTCTTCGTTGCTTCACAGGTTTGACTTCCCTGTTGACATTAAGTTCATGACACATAAAGTTTGGATCTATGCCTCGCATATCTTCATGACTGCAAGGGAATACTTATTTCCTTATCTCAAGAAAGCTGTCAACTCCTGCTTAAAAACTGGTTCCAACAATGCTCCTATTTGAGTTATCCGTTCTGGCTTATCATCATCCAGAACAATGCTTTTTGTTACCTCCATCACTTGACCTTTTACAAGCTCAGATTCATCTCTTGGATCTAAGGTTTCAACCTCAGACTCGTTGTTCGATTCAGTTGTATCCACTTGATAAATGGTCATTTTTTATTTGGCATCCCCCATATCTTCTTCCTCGACAGAGGAATAGTAGCACTCCCGAGCTACTTTCTGGTCTCTTTTCACTACTCCTACTCCAACGTTGGTCGGGAATTTTAGGCATTGATGAATAATTGAGGGTACCGCTTCAAACTTTTTCAGACCAACCCTCCCCTTGATTATATTATAAGCAAAATGAACATTTTTTCCATTATAAGGAATCATACTTTCTCTGTCCTACTCGCTGGCCAAGTCCCAATCAACACATCCAGCTTGATAGTTCCCAGTGGAAACACCTTTTCACCTGAGAATTTAATGAGTGGCCTGTGATAAGGCTCCAGTTGATTGAGTTTTAAACACAAACTATCAAAACAAGGATAGAACATGATGTCTGCCGAACTGCCAATGTCCACTAATGTTCTTGCTACCAATACTTCTTTTATCCTGGCTCTGATCACTAAAGGATCATCATGAGAATACAAAACTCCTGATAAATCATTTTTGGAAAAGACAATTATGAGCTTATCCTTATTGACTTTTCTTAGTCGGTCCTCCACAGCGAGGTTGATACGCCCGATATAGTAATAATCTTGAGCCTCATTGAGGTAAGCCTTCCTTTCAGCTGTGTGATCTCCTCCTCCGGCATCTCCACCTATAATCATGTAACAATCAAAAGATCCAAAACTGAGTGTGAATACCTCACGTTCCGGTTGTCTAGGTTTCTTGGGGAGTTCGGGATCGTCTTTTGAATCATCATCGTGGTTCCTATTCTTATCTTCCCTAGGCTTAACTAACAATTTAGATCTTTGCTGACCTCTTCCTCCATTTCTTCTGCCAGTCTGTCGATCAACAAATATGTCCACCTTTCCTCTTCAGATGAGTGCCTTTATCTCATTATGGAGGGCAATGCATCGACTGGTAGTATGACCATGATCTTTATAAAACTCATAATACTTGGAGTTATCCCATTTATCAACAGGTGACCTCAGCTTTTCAGGCCAACTCAAATCATTTTTTTGCTTGATTTCCTCCAACACGTGATGTATATCAACTGTCAAAGGAGTGTAATTAGTGAATTTCCTCAACCGATCTAGGCCTTCCTTTCCCTTCGAACTTCTGTGCTCATTATGATTTTTGTCTTCCTTCTTATCTGACTTCTCTTCTGCTTTTTCTTCCACCTTTGTGTCTGAATTCTTTTTAGGAGCCATAGCTTCTTAGGCATTCATAATCTTTGCTGTTTTGGCCATCAATTCTATCATTGTCTTTGGTGGATCCTTTGCTAGAGTATAGTACAATTTATCATGGAGAAAACCACTCATGAGAGGAGTGATTGTTGTCTTTTCTTCATAATCAATTACCTCCAATTTCTCATCATTGAAACGAGTGATGTAATCTCTGGTACTTTCTCCCTCCATCTGTCTCACGCTGAGTAAATGAGCTACTTATTTCACTAGTTTTTCTCTAAAGAAAAAATTACTAATGAATAGCTCGACTAGTTATTGAAAGTAATAAATCTTCCCCCGAGGAAGGTTGTTGTACCAGATTTAAGAAGATCCAGTGATTGTTCCTGGGAATGCCCTACATCTCATCTCATCGGGAACAGTGCAGATATAAGTAGGTGCTTGGTACTAATCTATATGGAGAACCGGATCAATTTTCCCATCGTATTTGGGAGTGACTACTGGAGCTTTAAACTTGGTCGACGTAAGAAAATCCACAATGGTTTGCACAAAGGGGTACCCCTTAATAAAGCTTCTTTGAAGGGGATTCTTGGCTTTGGCCATTTCACCTAATCTGTCTTCCAAACATTGAATGGATCCCTTCCACGTATCACTGTTAGCACCATTGATGGTAGCTCTTTTATGTCGACTTCCAGATCTGGCTGAACTTTCTTCCTGTGAACCTTATCTCTGACTATACCTTTTAGTTCGTCTGGTATTTAATTTGGATTGGGATGAACCTTCCCTTAGATCACTTAGTCGTCAATTATTTATCGATGCAACCCATTTGGCATTTTCTTGGCGTCCCAAACGATCGAAAGGAGAGGCCCCACTTAGCCTTTCTAAGGCACGCAATCTTTCTGGGATGAGAGATTGTCCATCAACGGAATTGGTGACCTTAATAGAAGAGGTTGCTCTAGGTAGATATAAAGGATCCCTAGCAATTCTGGAAAAGCTGTGCCCAATACTCCTTGTTGGTGGCAGTGGCATATTCCTGTGATTAGATTGTGCCGGCACTCCAGCTTGCAGAGTTTGGGTTAACTATTGTATAGTATCTTGCATGGACTCTTGACCGTTGGTCAGGATAACCAAAATTCCTATCAAATCATTATTGTTAAGAGGGGTAGAGGGATTAGGCAAAATACCCTCATTTCCAGTGCTTGATTCTGGAATGTCAGCCATAGGTGATGAATGATGTATGAGTGAATACGTTTAGTAATACGTTCCCATAGAAGGTGACAATCTGTTGATGCAAAAAACTAGACTAAGCCTAATTAGTTGATCACAGATAAATTAAGTGAAACAAATAAGACAAAAGAAGACTTTTTAAAATGGTTCGGCTTAATAGAATAGCTTGCGTCCATTGTTATGTATTGACTGCCTTGAGTTATTATTTGATCCCTTGTAATGAGGGTGATACAATGTATTTATAGCCCAAAGGAGGGGTCTTCATTGTTGTCATGTGAAAGGATGGAATTCCCTTATTTATTAGGCATTTACATCAATATATAATGAGAATTGATTATATGAATGTTGTCACTTCGCAAGTGTTATAGGCCGTAATACTGCTGGCGCGTGGTTGGTTGTACATAATGAATTTTTTATAGTTGGTCGGGTAACTAAGTTGATCGGGCTTCTTTGTTGATCGGGCTTCCCATCATGCTGACTTTGATTTGTGCCACATATGATAACACATGCTGGCTTGTATTTGGTCCTTGTAGGATGGTAAATTTTGGTATCAACAGTTGGGTATCATCACCTTCGGGTCTGTGAAGAGGAAATGTAAAAGAAGACAACCTTTTACATGTGATATGCACTACAAGAAAAACACTCATTTATGTCAGTTTGAAAATTAACGTTATGTCAATTAAAGTTTAAATGACATAAATGTTTATATTTATGTCAGTTTTAATTTAATGATTAGTTTTTACGTCCGCTATAATAAACTTGCTATAAAAAAAGAAATATTTGAAAACGTTGTAGTTTGTGGATCCCCGGATTTTAAATTATAGGTCAATTAAAATCACAAACTAGTAATTTCCTTTTTATGTAAACTCAATAGAGATGCGGAAGCGTATAATAAGAGATGGTTCAATCAAAACAACAAGGCCGGGTTTTAATATCTTAAGAAACAAATTAAAACATGATTCAAGTCCTAGAATTTGCCTAAGTCATAATTAACAATTATCCAAAGTTAGGCTAAACCAATTTTTGCAAATGACTTGAATAAACCACTTTTACCCAATATTTAATTTAAGTCCCAAATTAAATGAGTGTGATAATTAAACCAAATTTTATCTTGAATTAAACCTAAAGCATGGGTTCTAAATGATGAGCAAGATAAAATAAACAAAGTCACACTACACCGCGATATACGAGGAAAAACCCACTAATGGGAAAAAACCTCGGGACGGCCCTAGCCTCAAATCCACTAAAAACGGTATTACAAAATACAAGACAAAAGACTTACTTCCTAAACTCGAACCCTCTCAAGTCGTGACGCTTCTTCTTGTATCAACCTCCAATTAGCGGATAACCAACGGAGCTCCACCGTGGTCTCGGAATACACCGATAGGACTTTAAACGGACACCGTCACCCGAACATGGAGCCTTTCTCCAAACGGGTAGAAAATCACCAAAAGTCTTCTTTGTGATGGGGTGTAGAAGCAAACCCGAAACGTCTCTTGAATTCGGTAGAGAAAACCGGTGCCAAAAACTCCAAGTAAAGATATGTATATAAAGAACTTGGATAAACAATTATTGGGTGTAAACTAGAGTGTGTATGAATTTTTCTTTAGAAATTGACACTCAAAACATGAACATTTTCCCTAAAAGATTTGCTCTCAAACTCTCTCTAAGAGATGGATATGGAATGGAAAAGTTGTCTTGGAAAATGTGTTTCCCGCACATAATATTGCATGAAAAAGTTGGTTGAAAACCAAGTGGAGAAGTGGGGAAAAAAACTGTTAAAAACTGCTGAAAATCGTTCCCGCCTGACGTCTCGTTCGAACGAACTTGACTCTCGTTCGAACGAGACTTCTAACGAGCAACCAGCCTGGGCTCGTTAGAATCTCGTTAGATATCTCGTTAGAACGAAAACTCGTTCGAACGACATATCGAACGACATATCGAACGACTGACCAGATAAGGGTCGTTGGCAAACTCGTTCGAACGAACCTGGTTCGAACGACAAAACTCATTCGAACGAAATCTGGTTCGAACGAAAAAAACTCGTTCGAACGACATTTCTAACGAACTTCCAGAAAGTTTGTAAAATTCGATTTTGGCCCAGAAACTTTTATAAACTTTTATATACTTATTTTTTAAGTTTCTAATTGATTCTTTCTGAAAAATAAAATGCAGTTTTAATTTACCTAACACCCAATACAAATTGTTCCAAGCTCCTATATACATATAAATACATTCATACCTTGGGAGCAGGGAACCTAAGTTGATGACGTACAAACGAGGCACATAAACTACGACTGGTTGATGATGCTTTATACACTTTGCCGCTACGTCTTCAACAAACACTTCATAGGTCTTGAATATTACAATTAAATAAAATCCTATGAAAAATGTTTTTGTCCGGAATTGAGCCAAAACTATAAGAGGACTCAATTGGAAATTTGTGTCCTTACAAATCTCCCCCTTTGGCTATTCCGGGACAAAAACCAAACAAAAATCCTAAAGGGCCGTCAAGCTCACTAGACTCAATACATAACCCGCCCAATCTTGACTCAACCCAAGGATTTAAACGCTTTGCCATAGAAAGATGCCGCTTTAGAATAATTCCTGCACACTTAAGCAAACTCATCAAATGCATAGGGAATATCAACATATTAAATGCAATTAATTAATTACTCCCCCTAAATTAATTCTCCCTTTTAAACACATGAACTACTTAGAAAGACGTCTCCCCCTAAAATAAATCTCCCCAAACTAAGATACGAAAATAATAGGATTAGATACCATTTCTCCCCCTATCATCATTCTCCCCCTTTTTGTTCAGGAATAGGCAAAGGATTAAAGAACTAATAACTAGCATGTGGAAGCTTAAAGTGTTAAGACATGAAAGCATATGGACAATGAAAGCAAGGCAAAGACAAACAAATATCATATATATATATACTATAAATATATCAATAAGAATAAGCATATATAGATAGATATAAACACACACATGACACAAAATACAATAAGTTTGCACACTCGTATGGCAAAAATGTGTCATATGGAAACGGAAGTGTAGGGGTGTGAACTAGCAACAATTAAATTTAGACCCAAACACTTAAGAAACGTTCACGGAGTTCTCATTTGATTGCAAACTTCATCACAGTTAAATATAACCTCATGTGACAATATAGAGATTGAACTCAATGAACAAACATACACAATGCATACAAGCCTAGCATGATGATGATTCTACAAACCAAATAGAGTCATGACATTAAAGACATCTAGGATAAACGGACATTGTGCAAACCGTTGATATACCATCCAATTCTCCCTCAATAAGCATATATATTCTTTTACTTTTGAATGAATATATCAAACAAACATAGGCCTTGGCAATTGTTTTTTTTTTTTTTAATGCCAAATATTCTATTTTTAGGCCTGTGGATCACGTATTTCTTTTAGATCCAATCAACGGTGGCTTACTATTCGCAAAGGATTTAATTCATCCTTTCGGAGCCCTTCCCCATGCATATTTAAATTTATCATGTTTTCATTTTCACACAAATCTCACATGCAACGGATTTTGACATGCACTAGTCCTCCTAGGTCATAGATATGTAGATGACTAGATTGATAGGAGAACACCTCAAAAAGCTCAAATATAACATGTGACATTAAGATTTCAAAAGAGCTCGTGCATGTGTGAAAAGAGGCATATAGAAATAGAATCCATTTGAACAATACAAAATCCAACTACTCCATAAAATATGGTAAAGAACATAATAAGGATTGAAAATCTAAACCAAAAGTTCTAGCCACGTGGGAGCGTAAATGATGGGATTCAAACACAAGTATGTGCCACATAAAGTGTGTCAAACAAAAATACACACCAAACAAAATCTTTTTGAGTTTTTAACGTTTTTAATCATACAGAAGGATATATACTCAAAAGATTAAACAAAAATCATTTGTATTTTTCATTAAGCATAAATGAAATAAATAAAACACAAATGATAAACAAAAATCTTTTTATATTTTGCAGTTAAATCAAATTCAAAAGATAATACAAAAAGATAAACAAGTCATAATTTCTAGCATGTGATATGAAATAAGGCAATGACTAGAAAATGACTAAACAAGCATACATTTAGCATATGAATATGGCATGACGTACAATCGCTAAAGTATGCAAACACTAACACATTTATCCTTTAGATTTAGCAAGGGAGGAAGAATGTGAAAGTAAATGAGAATCAAAATCCCTATTTTGTAAGGTAACCAAGTCGGATTTCCTAACCCAAATTAATGAAGAATTACTATCTTGGGGTGTAGGAACATTCGCTATCGTGGTTACTTTACTATGGGATTTTCTAGGAATTCGTTTAAGGTCTAAACAAAATTGCCTAAGATGACCTTTTCGACCACAATGTGTACAAGTAAGAACATGTCGAAAAGATTTATCTAAGGAGTGATCATTAAATTCATTCCTAGAAGATTCTCCTAAAACATTGGTTTTGACTTTAGGGTTAAATTCATTAAAAGTATTGAAGCCTAAACCAAAAGTGTCATATTTAATTTGGACCGTTCCTAACATTTTATCAAGTTTTTCCGAACGACATTCCAAATCAAATTTGACATTACTAGAATCTTTTAATTTATTTTCCAATTCTACAATGTTAGATTCTAGTAAAAAATTACGCTCTTCAAAAGCAAGAAGCTCCTTTTTCAAGGATTCCATTAAACCCCTAAGGCTATCTCTCTCGCCTTCTACGTATTCTAGCTTCTCTCGAAGAGTCCTCTCTTGTGTCCTAAGGTCTTCTATTAAGGCACTTTCATCAATGACCTTGACACTCTCTCTTAAACTCGCTTCTAACTTCAAATTAGCTCTTTTCAATTTAATAGATTCTTTATATAATTCATGAAAAGCATTTTGAAGTTCACTCATATCAACCTCTTCTTCATTTTCACTCTCTTCTTCTTCTTCTTCACTCTCACTATCATAAAAAATAAGAGAATCATGTACAATGACCTTGGAAGTGGCATGTGCTATAATTTCATCATCCGATGAGTTCTCATTATCACTCACATGTGCCATAAAAGCCACAAAAATTTTCTTAGTGGGGGATTCGGGCTTCTCTTCCTTATCACTATCACTAAGGGTCGCATTATATGAAATGGGTCGTTTACCCTCCTTCCTTAGTTTAGTGGGGCACTCAAAAGCCCTATGGCCATAACCTTCACAACCAAAACATTTATTAGACTCGTCCCTATCAATATTTTCATTACTAGGTTTAGGGATCTTATCGGCTTTAGAAATCTTCTCGTTTTTATCATGTTTAGAAGATTCAAATTTCTTAAAATCATTTTTAACTTTATCTTTGTTAAATTTAAGAAATTTTCTAAATTTACGAGCAAACAAAGCCATATCTTCCGAGTCACTATCACTATCGCTCTCTACTACTTGTTTAACCTCTTTGCGGGCTTTTAAAGCAACGCCCTTTTCAATTTTCTTTTCATTTTTAGAGGGAAACATATCTAGTTCATAGGTTTGTAAATCACCTACAAGCTCTTCTAATTTTGTAGAGGCTAAAGTGGGTAAAGAATTTAAAACGGTCACCTTTGGAATAAATCTATCGGGTAGGGACCTTAAAATTTTCTTTACTACACGGTCGTCAGGTATTTTCTCTCCCAAGTTAAAGGATGAATTAACAATATCAGAAAGTCTAGCATAAAATTTATCAAAAGTTTCTTTTTCATCCATTTTGATAGTTTCAAATTGAGTGGTGAGGTTTTGGAGTTTAGAAGCTTTAACGACACTAGTTCCTTCATGAGTTATTTGTAAAATATCCCAAGCTTCTTTAGCGGTTTCACACGTCATAATACGTCGGAATTCATCCGGTGCGACAGCGCTAAATAAGGCATTTAAACCACGGGAATTAAAGTTGGCAAGTTTAAACTCATTTTCAGTCCATCTATCGACGGGTTTTAAAACACGTTCATTTTCAATAAGATGAGTTGGTGGGGAATACCCGTTAACAACAGACATCCAAACTCTCTCGTCGATAGATTTTAGTGCCGATCTCATTCGCGCTTTCCAATACGCGTAGTTTGAACCATCAAAAATAGGAAATTTTGAAAATGGGGAAAAATCCATATTTAGCCAAAAATTAAAGGATCTTAACGAAATAATTTATCGTTTTTGGCTCTGATACCAATTTGAAAACGTTGTAGTTTGTGGATCCCCGGATTTTAAATTATAGGTCAATTAAAATCACAAACTAGTAATTTACTTTTTATGTAAACTCAATAGAGATGCGGAAGCGTATAATAAGAGATGGTTCAATCAAAACAACAAGGCCGGGTTTTAATATCTTAAGAAACAAATTAAAACATGATTCAAGTCCTAGAATTTGCCTAAGTCATAATTAACAATTATCCAAAGTTAGGCTAAACCAATTTTTGCAAATGACTTGAATAAACCACTTTTACCCAATATTTAATTTAAGTCCCAAATTAAATGAGTGTGATAATTAAACCAAATTTTATCTTGAATTAAACCTAAAGCATGGGTTCTAAATGATGAGCAAGATAAAATAAACAAAGTCACACTACACCGCGATATACGAGGAAAAACCCACAAATGGGAAAAAACCTCGGGACGGCCCTATCCTCAAATCCACTAAAAACGGTATTACAAAATACAAGACAAAAGACTTACTTCCTAAACTCGAACCCTCTCAAGCCGTGACGCTTCTTCTTGTATCAACCTCCAATTAGCGGATAACCAACGGAGCTCCACCGTGGTCTCGGAATACACCGATAGGACTTTAAACGGACACCGTCACCCGAACATGGAGCCTTTCTCCAAACGGGTAGAAAATCACCAAAAGTCTTCTTTGTGATGGGGTGTAGAAGCAAACCCGAAACGTCTCTTGAATTCGGTAGAGAAAACCGGTGCCAAAAACTCCAAGTAAAGATATGTATATAAAGAACTTGGATAAACAATTATTGGGTGTAAACTAGAGTGTGTATGAATTTTTCTTTAGAAATTGACACTCAAAACATGAACATTTTCCCTAAAAGATTTGCTCTCAAACTCTCTCTAAGAGATGGATATGGAATGGAAAAGTTGTCTTGGAAAATGTGTTTCCCGCACATAATATTGCATGAAAAAGTTGGTTGAAAACCAAGTGGAGAAGTGGGGAAAAAAACTGTTAAAAACTGCTGAAAACCGTTCCCGCCTGACGTCTCGTTCGAACGAACTTGACTCTCGTTCGAACGAGACTTCTAACGAGCAACCAGCCTGGGCTCGTTAGAATATCGTTAGATATCTCGTTAGAACGAAAACTCGTTCGAACGACATATCGAACGACATATCGAACGACTGACCAGATAAGGGTCGTTGGCAAACTCGTTCGAACGAACCTGGTTCGAACGACAAAACTCGTTTGAACGAAATCTGGTTCGAACGAAAAAAACTCGTTCGAACGACATTTCTAACGAACTTCCAGAAAGTTTGTAAAATTCGATTTTGGCCCAGAAACTTTTATAAACTTTTATATACTTATTTTTTAAGTTTCTAATTGATTCTTTCTGAAAAATAAAATGCAGTTTTAATTTACCTAACACCCAATACAAATTGTTCCAAGCTCCTATATACATATAAATACATTCATACCTTGGGAGCAGGGAACCTAAGTTGATGACGTACAAACGAGGCACATAAACTACGACTGGTTGATGATGCTTTATACACTTTGCCGCTACGTCTTCAACAAACACTTCATAGGTCTTGAATATTACAATTAAATAAAATCCTATGAAAAATGTTTTTGTCCGGAATTGAGCCAAAACTATAAGAGGACTCAATTGGAAATTTGTGTCCTTACAATATTTATATCAATTTTGTGTAGAACTGAGATATACCTATTTTATTTTTATCCCTCTCAAATCCCAAGCTGAGATAAATAAAATAAAAAAGAACTGCGCTTGTTTTCGTAGGCTGAAAAATTGGGCGGAAAAGTCACTTTTAGAAAGAAAAGGAGCATGATCTTGCTCATCTCCCTTCAAGTCTCTCACTCTCACTCCCCAACTCTCCCAATCTCTCTCCCATCTCTAGTTATATACCCCACACACCGACGACATCGATAGATCCATACTCCAACATCTCTTCGTGTTTTCAATCAAGTCTCGACGACAACGGATGTTTAAGTTTATCCATCCTCCGCCACTTAAGTCCCATTTTGCTCCAGTTTCCATTAAAGCCTACGCAGGAAATGAATCAAATTACATATAGTTTATTCTACAACATTTCTAGGGTTTATTATGTAAATTTATTGTGAATGTTTTGTAATAGGTTAGGATTAATCTTTATTAATTGAAGGTTTATAGTTACTAGTTTTTATTTTCAAATCAAATTGTGCGATTAGTTTATGTCCATTGGAGTTTGCATTTACACAGGTTTTCTTCATGGTTTCTTGAATTTGTTGTGAATGTTCTTGCTTGATCTTCTTTAATTATTGAAAGGAACTTTGTCAAAAGCACTTGAATTTTTGTAAAATTTATATATTTAGTAATCTAGTTCTTTATTCAATATCTTACGTTTCTCACTCTTACTGCTTAATTGATATGTACATTTTGTTTCTCTTTGTGTTTTAGGCATTTGTTGATAGTGGAGCCCAACCAGCTATAATATCTTAAAGTTGTGTTGAGCATAGTGGGTATGTGCCATTGTCTTTATAAATGACCATATCTTTCTTTCTACCAACAATAATTGTATCCGTTCAACGAAAAAAGGCTACCGGTACAACATTCTTGACTTAACTGAAATTTATAGCATGTGGCAGGCATATAACTCATGAATACATGTTGTACATCCACTTGATGTATATTCACTCTAACATATGCTATTTTATAAGTTTATATGGGAAACATAAATCCTGTGTTGGCATACTAGCATATGCTATTTTACACGTCGAAAACAAAAACTTACATAATGAATGGGCCTACCATCATATTTTCTTTAATAAGTCTAGAGAAAAATTAAAAAGCTAACTGCTCACAACTTCATGTGTGTGGTATGTGTTTTTCGTCCCTGTGTGTCCATTTTATGTTTCGGAGGTTGGAAGTCATCATAATAACTGAAGTTTAAGAAACACAATGTGGTCATAGTTATAATCTTACACTTCATGATTCAATTCACAATAAGACTTGTGATCATAGCTTAATTGATACCAATTACATGTTGAATAAAAAATGATCATGAACCGTAGTGAATCTTCTAATATGATTTGATAAAACGCCATTTGATTGATAGCTCTATAGATTCATGAGTTGTGTTGAAAATCTGAAGTAAATATGATCTTAATGAATTTTATAATTATATGGACCGAATAGGGAATCCTGATAAGTTTAGACTTCACTTATGCTTCAGTTTCGACATAAGTTTTATTATTTTATTTATTTGAAAACCATTTTGATATAAAATAAGATATGTTTCAATTTGAGATAGTAATATTCAATCATCTTCATCTCTTTTACTCTTTATTCATAATTATTTATGTTTTTTATTTTGAATTTATGATTATTAAAATGGATAATGTATTTATATTGTGAGATGCTAAATAAGATAACAATAGTCCTTCAGACTTTTTTTCTCATGAAGACGTGGTTTATCACTAAATGGGGTAATAAAATTCCCTATAACAGGTGTTACATGATAATATGCTTATTATCTAATGTGTCCTCTACATATTTATACATTATTCATTATTTTTTGTATTTTTTTAACTGAATTTTACGAATTCAATTCCCCATACTCCATTCATAGATTTTCGATTCACCATTTGACATCTAGAATAATTTCCATCACTAGTATCTATTTAAACAAACCTTTTAAAAAAGTAATTTTAATTACTCATTAAATATTTTATGTCGATCAATTATTCAATTTGAAATGGTGTCTCGTATGAGAATTTATGCAATTACTATGATGCTTTCGAGTAATTCAATCCAAAAGCTTGGACCCAGAGGGGGACTTTCAACTGACTTCACTTGTGAACATTATTCTGTTCATATAAATTACTCATTCATAGAACTATAGTGAATTTATCTATTTCATACATTATTTGATTCGTCACTTTTGTTAATTGTACGATCCAACCCAATGTTTTGAATTCAATATCAAAGATCTCTAGGCCCAAACTATATATTAATGCTCTCAATGAATATTTCTTGTTTATTTGAGTTACTAGGATCTTGTTTAGCTTTTTAATTGTCTAATTTCTTCGAACTCAACTCTTCTCCATCCATGAGTTTGTTTCTCTATCACTTCATAATTGTTTTGTTCTTTGAGTTTAGTGCTTATAGGAAGGACTTTCTAAGAGAGATCGATATTCAAAATGTATCGAATTGAATGAAAAAACATATGGAGTGATAAAGAAATAGATTTAATTACAAAGAACCATTAATATCTTCCCTCAACTCCTTTTGAGTACTGTGATAGTGATAATTGATATTCATCATGGTGGAGAGTAATCGCAAAGGTGATGACCAAATTTGGAATTGTTTGGAGGGAACTAATGGGTCTATTCATAGACGATTTAGGCCGATTGGAGATCGTTTGCTATATATATATATATATATATATATATATATATATATATATATATAGTTGTTATGCTGTTATAACAACTATGCTGATGTGCTCACCATTATAAATTTGTCGGTTATACATTTTCTGCCATTACGGGTAATTGGTATTGTTGTTATGAATTATTAGTTTTGTTGTTGGAGCTTTATATTTTTTAAACATGGTGGATAGTCCTATAAAGAGAGGAAATTCTGCCCAAATTTTTTAAAGTTTTTATAATTGTTTTTGCTATAGAAAAAATCTTTGCGATTTGTACTCTTTTATTATTTTTTCGGTAGTAATGTTTTGTGTTAACTAGTGGTCAATGCAAGAAAATAGTAACCTTCATTGCTAATATTTTGTGTTGAAGGTCATGAAGTACTTCATAGAGGATCCTTCCATACCTTTTGAAATAAATGTATGTTACCACTGTTTTATCTTTTTCTCCTATTATATAAAATATTGTTTAGTTATTAACTATTACATACCGTAATAATAAATTCAATTCTATCTTCAATTTTTTAGATGAGAAGATTGCCCGATAAAGTGACGTACATGTTGAATTAGTTAAATGAAGTTCAAATGGAGTTCATTACGGACTATATACATTAGGTACTTTCGAATAACTTTATTTTGTTATGTCGTAATGAAAATTTGTTGAGATGATTGTGTTATGATGAAAACTATGTTGATTGCAGGGTTACTCATTCTGGATTGGATAGCGTTGAGAACAAACTTGATCGAGTATTACGTTCGACAATGTCCTAGCTTGAGTATTATTTTGTATTGTGGATCTTATGATGTAGTTTGCAATGCTAGTTTTTGGATATGGTTATGTATCATCACTATTTTTAGGATATTATCACGTAGATAACTAGACGTTAGCTAGTTTTTGGATATCAGCACGTACCTCACACTAGCTAGTTTTTGGATATGATGTAGCTCACATTAATATTTTTTTATATTTATGACCTTGATTACTATCTATTTACAAGGGCTGATTTAACCTCAAATAATAGTTGTCTATTGATGGAGTAATGATTTTATTTTTTATTTTTTATATCAACATTTATGTCAGTTTTGAAAAAACTCTCATGAATTACTAAAACTGAGATAAATCTGATGTTATTTATGTCAGTTGTTCATGAAAATTTGATTAAAACATTGTGAATATCGTAGTTTTTTTGTGTGTTCTTAAAAACTGAGATAAATGTGATCTTATATATGTCAGTTTTACGAACATTTATGTCAAGGCTTTATATGTCAGTTTTGAAAAAATTTACATAAATGGTCATTTATGTCAGTTTTTTACTCACATAAATGACCATTTTTCTTGTAGTGGTGGACATTTTGAGTTCCTATTTATGTCGTTTACATTAACAAATTCAAATGACACATTCATGGACTCGATGAATCCGATTTACCGAGCATGCTTGGATCTGTTTATTATTGTCTTTGTTGATGACACATTAAATTACTCAATATCAGATGAAGATCATGAGGAACACTTGTGAATAGGCTTGAAATTGTTCCTGGTAATTAGTTTTATGCCAAATTTAGTAAGTGTAATTTTTTTATGCAAGAAGTAAAATGTTAGTGAATATTAATTATGATGAAGGGATATTAGTCGACATCGCGAAGGTAGATGGAGTTTTGAGATAGAAATAACCAAAGAGCGTTACGTAGATTAAAAGCTTTTGGGATTGGTTGGTTACTAGTGGTGCTTTGTCCAGAATTTTTCTAGTGTCGCCTTACCTTTGACTCGGCTTGCTCAAAAGGATATACATTTATGTGGATTGAGGATTATGATGAAGCCTTTCAAGAATTAAAGGCATATTTGATTTTAGCACCAGTCCTTATTCTCCTAAAGCCTTTAAAGGTGTATGTGTTAAACTATGATTCATTATGGGATTGACTATGTGAACTTTTAATGCAAGGAGGACGTGCAGTGTCATATTATTCTAGGTAGTTGAAGAATTATAATCGGAATAACCCCACCCATGATTTGGATCTTGTGGAGATATTATTCTCATTAAAAATTTCGAGCTATTAATTGTTTGGGGACATTTATAAGTGTGATCACAAGAGTCTTTGTTACATCTTCACTCAATGTGATGTCCATTTTTATCAAAGGAATCGATTAAACTTTTGGATAAATACGACTTCACATGGAAATACTCCCCTAGTAAATCCAATGTTATGGTTGATGGTATTAGCCGGAAGTCAGATATATGTAATACCCCGTATTTTCTGTGATATTTATTTTTGGGACTAATTAAATTAAATGCGTATTAATTGGTAATTAATCCGGGTTAAAATACTAGCGAGATGCGAGTTGGTATTTGATTATATGTGCATATGATTATATATGAATTTGGAATTATGAAAAATTATCGTGAGATTTAAATACGGCAATTTGGGAATTTTGTTGAGACGCGTGTGACAGCCGCGTCATGGTGTACTATTTTAATTATAAAAGTGAATTTTATTTCTATTATCCGTATGGTCGTTTTGAGTGCGCCAACGCGTCCGGAAGGGTCGAGATAGTCAGAAAACACTAGCCGGGGGTTTAGTTTGGGTCCCGGGGTATTTTTAGGCCATACCGGCAACATATAGGGGTAGTTTGGTAATTTTGCATTTTTAAGAATTAAAAGTGACGAAAATTGGTAAATTACATCTGATGTGGATTTGACCCACTAAGCCACTAAGCCACTAACCAGCCCATGTTAACCCAATAGGCTACGTAGGTTATTAGAAGTTAGGTTTCTAAACTTTCCCTAAGAAAACCCTAGCCACCATAGCCACCTTTGGAGAAGAAAGCTTGTAGAGAAGGAATTCTGCAGAAAAGCTTCATCAAATCATCACCAAATTCAGAGACACTCGAGGCAAGTGATTTAATTCTATTTAATTCATAGAATGTTTCTTCCATGTTAGTTAAATTAAGAGATTTACAATTGTTCTTGGAAGTTAAAAATAAACCCATTTTAATTGGACTTAGAACTTGAATTTTGAGGACAAATTGCATGTAGAGTAGTATGGAGATGATTATTCTGAGGTTAACATATGTTGGATGTAACAAAAACGGATCTAGAATGGACTTATTGAGGATTTGAAATTCTAGGGTTTATGTTCTTGAAAATTGGGGAAAAGGGTAGAGATTTAATGAATTAATGATGCTTAGGATGTGTTAATTCCTTAAAAGATGTTTGTATGCGACCTTGATATGTTTAGGATTGATTAGAGACCTTAAAACATTGTTGGGATGAATTTTGGTTGAGATTTGAAGTGTAGAAATTGGTGAAAAAATGAATAAGGATTTCTGGGCTCGAAACTGGCCACTCGTTAGAAGACCTGCCCAGGTCGTTCGAACGAGCTTCTAACGAGTTGACCATTGACTTCTAACGAGAGTGAAGTTCGTTCGATGAGTTCGTTCGAACGAGATCTCGTTAGAAAGCCCATTTCGTTCGAACGAGATCTCGTTAGAAGACTCAGTTCGTTCGAACGAAGTCTCGTTCGAACAGCCTCGTTCGAACGAGACTTCGAACGAGTTGGCAGTTTAGGCTTTTAGCCTGTTTTGATCCCGAGTGCCCCATAACCTTGTGTATAGGTAGAGATAGCCTTTCCTTGTTGAGTAATTGATATATTTGGGATGTTTGGGATATAATGAGGAGTCAAACCTAGTAGTGTAGTTTGAACCTTAAGGAAAATATGAAGTAGGACGTGAGTGTCTATTCCGATGTGAGCAATCGACGGACTAATGTGTTATATTAACCGGGAAACATATAAATGGTGTAGTATATTATATGTCAGTACAAGAAGAGATATGTACCAATATATTATGGTGATTACTAAGACGTGTGCATACTTAGTATATATGTATTGATATTATGTGTAAGACATACCTACCATACTTGCTATCACGGGAGGTTCGCGTTCGCTTAGGGCCCTCTAATCCTTGTGTTGCCCGGATTTAGACTGGTTACCTCGATGAACATAGGTCAGAGAAGGACTTATTGGGATGTTAATAAGTCTGCTGATCGTGGGAGCGCAGGTATGTGCGTGACCCATGTGATGTGACTGTGTTCGCCTCCATTATTTGTGATGTTGTTATCTGAGAACTATTCCTGAGAGATTCGGAATATGTGATCCTTATGTACGTGATGTACCGGGATGGATAGCAGAGTATGTGTGCACCGCAGCTAATTCTCGGGGTGCTTGTATTGTATATTTAAGACGTGAATAATATACACTTAATTATGGGAATATTCTTGTGGTTATTGTGAACATAATTATGGTAATGTAGTGAAAACATAACGGGTTAACTGATAGTAAACTGTATTACATTGCGAATCTGAGTTTATGTAAAGCCTCTATTCTAGATTGCTAGCGCTAGAAGTTAATATGGGAATCGAGTAGTAAGGGGTAGAACTTATTACGGTTTGATTAGACAAGTACGTCATGTAGATGGGTACGGTACGTTAGGAGTGCACATGTAGTCGAGAGGTGAGAATTTAATGTGAGTGCACGTCCTAACATGTATTTTGCATTTAATGTTTTAAAGTTAGTAAAACACTTGCAGTTTTTAAAATGATTTCCACTTTCGGGCTCTGACCCATTTGCTTTCAAATCTATTTTCTTGTAAAACCATTTTAGGTGCCCAGCCGCAAGGACACCATGCATAGGATACTCATTCAGGTGACGAGCTGTAGCTGGTTGTGGAAGCTACAGGGATTTGCTTTTAGACGCTTCTATCATTTGGATTCCAGATTCAGTATCTATCAGTTGTAGGGCATGTTGCCCATTTCTATTAGAGACATCTTTCCATTTCAGTTTTTCAGACTTGGCATGTATTGATTCAGTATTCAGTTTAATTATTTCAGTTTGTGGATTTGTAGTGAGGAGTTTTTCCTCCAGACTTTATTTACATTATGTGATGGTTATCCTATTTATTTCGTTATGGTGAATGGTGTTATTATTCTTCATTACACTTGTTGCTTGTTAATCAGACTTAACTTAAAATTTGGCCTTACTTTTTAAATACTAGGTGGTTAGTAATTATTAAAATGTTTTCGACAGTGATGCTATTAACTGAACCAACTTGGCATTTTGAATTAATTTAATAAAGGAGTAGCTACCCGGTATTTAATTAGTCGGGGTGTCACAATATATGACTAGTAGCAATAAAGTATAACTTTCATAAGGAGTTGGGGGATCTCTAGACTTATGAGTTGAAGGTGAAGATAGGCAGGAGCTCGCTTACATCTATAATATAGTGGCAATGCTAGTTCTTTAGTGTAACGTTTTTAATGCTTATTTGTATGATGATGAACTTTTGAATTTTTAGGCCTGTTTAATCTGGCGAACCTTTTGAAGATCTCGTATTAGATAAGGGCATTGGAGTGAAGCTTAGGGGATGGTTGATAGTCCCCACCATTGAGGAACTTTAGGAAGAGATCACAACAGAGGTTCATAAATCTAGGTTCAATATTTATCCTAGGATCACAAAGTTGTATCGGTATTTGTGCTATTATTATTAGTGGTCATGGATGGAGAATGGTATCGATTTCATTATCGCCAAAGGCCTCACCTATTAGTAGGTCAAGGCAGAGCAATAAAAGACACCATGATTTTTCCAACCTCTATAAGTTGTAGAATGGGAATGAGAGCATATCACTATGTATTTTTTTACCACATTTCCTCGATCATAAGTTGGATACAATGCAGTTTGGGTTGTTATGGACCATCTAATAAAGTACACTCATTTCCTACCGATTAAGATCACGGACTGCGTGACCCTACTTGCCAAGATTTACATCAAAGATATCAATTATTTGTATGTTACACCATTATTTCTTATTTCTGATTGAGACCCTAGGTTTGTGTCGAAATCTTAGAGAAAATTGCAGTAAGAATTCGACACCAACCTTGACTATGACATACGACCCCCATACAGATGGGCAGTCAGGACTAAACATTTAAATCCTTTAATATATATTGCGAGCTTAACTAATTACTTTCACATAAGTTGAACTGAATATTTTTTCTTAGCAGAGTTTTCTTAAAAACAATATATCAAGACAACATTCGGATAGTACCTTTTGAAGCATTTTATGGGAGGCCATTTCGTTCATCGATTTTTTAGGTAGAGGCAAGTGAGAAGCACATTACCAGGTACGAACTCATCTAGGAAATGATCGAGAATATTAAGGTCATTCATTAGAGACTCAAGACAACCCTATGGTGACAAAAGAATGACGTTTATATTCGTAGGAAACCCTTGGACTTTATTACATGTGATCATATTTTTCTCAAAGTTAATCCCAATAAGGGGTACATCACCTCAAAATAAGTGTCCATGATTCACATAATTTCACATATGAGGAACAAATTAATGCTAACATTTCCCAAAATTTGTCTATACATAATTAATCGTTTCAACGACTTTCGTTACCCAGTTTACATTTTAAAATCATTTATGTCTCTTGTACTCAATGTTATATCCAAGCCCTCATTAAATATATTAGTTATATTACATTACTTAATACATTATGTTACCATCTGAAACCCATTTGTTAAAAACACAAAATACATTTAAGATATGCATTTAATTCAATCCCATTTATCTAATCTGGAGATATTTTAAAGTTTTTTACTATTTCGTGACTTTTTAGCATCTTTATGGAAAATCATAGATAATTGATAAAACAGTATATTAGTTTTCTATAGTGACAATATAATTTCGCAAACTATACCAAATAACGGGAAAGTGCTATTGAATGTCTTCACATTTTGCTATATGTTTTGGGATTTTATTTTCCGTTATCATGGCCCAAGAACCGATTACACCACCACTCCTCTTGGCGAGAACGGAATTCACAATAGCCGGAGGGAAGGATTTCGGTGGAGTCGTATTTGACGGGGGCGGGTCATTGGGCCATGATAACGGGGAGAGTGGGCTGGAAAATTAGGGAGAGAGAGAAGAGAGGAGTGATGTGGTTGAAGGTGTGAAGAAAAGTGGAGGCTATGGGTGGGTATTTATAGGGGAGGGGTGGGTAGGGTTTTGGAGTTGGAGGGAAAGAGGGAGTGTATTTGGGAGGGAAATTGAAGGGTTGGTTATGGGGAAACGAATTAGGAGGGAAGGGAAGGGATTGGGGAGAAGGGGGCACCTAGGGAATAGGAGAAATTCTGCAGAAAGTGGATCGATCCTCCTGGGGGCCGGACCAGTCTGGTCCTTTAATCTTCGAGCTTTTCAATTGTCGGATCGATCCGACTATCAAATATAGGAAGCGATCAGGGGCGGACCGTTCAAGCTAAAAAAGAAAGGAACCGATTCGGTTCTTGCAATGAGATGGATTTCCCCCTAACTTAATCGCGATCGCTCTCCTCTAAAAGTTTTCAATTCTCATCATGCTCCCTATCAGTTTGGACTCAAAATTCTCTCGATTTCTACGGTCAATGCAACTTGACTCAATTTCCCAAAATACGTGAATGCTCTCACCTTATTGTACCATAATCCTATGGACTCTCACTACTCACACGACTCTCTTCTACTATACACAAGAATTCACCCCATACGCATCGGGGGTGTGACGACCTCACTGTAGCAGCTCACTCTACCCCGTAAACGGGGTCCGATAACCAAACGGTGTCGACTTCTTCCACACACGCCTCTAGATATAGATTTAGGCATTGTCCATTTACCTTGAACGTATTTCCCCATTTTAAATCGTCTAATTCAACAGCTCTGTGAGGAAAAACGTTCCTTTTAACGAACCGGCCAGACCATCGTGATCGCAACTTGCCCAAAAATAGATGAAGCCGAGAGTTATAGAGAAGCACTTTTTATCCAAGAAGAAACTCTTTGCGTCGAATGATGTTATCGTGAGCGAGTTTCATCATTTCTTTGGCGATTTTTGCATTCTCATACGCATCATTGCGTATCTCTTCTAACTCATTTAATTGAAGCTTGCGAGCTTCACCAGCCTTATCTATGGCATAGTTTAACTCCTTAATCGCCCAATACGCCTTGTGCTCTAATTACACGGGAAGATGGCAAGGTTTGCCATACACAAAGCGGAAAGGGGACATGCCGAGCGGATTTTTATATGCGGTACGATAGGCCCATAGCGAATCGTTCAATCTAAGTGACCAATCTTTCCAGGTAGGATTAACGGTCTTTTCGATAATGTTCTTGATTTCTCAATTCACTAGTTCGGCCTGCCCATTCGTTCGTGGGTGATAAGTCGTTCCAACCTTGTGAACGACACCATACTTTCTCATGAGCTTCGTGAATGTCCTATTGCAAAAGTGCGTGCCATTGTCACTAATTATTACTTTTGGAGCACCGAAGCGGGAAAGTATGTGTTCTTGCAGGAACTTAATCACTACTTTGTTGTCATTCATCTTGGTAGCTATAGCTTCCACCCATTTAGAAATGTAGTCTACCTCGACAAGGATGTATAGGAAACCAAAGGATGGGGGGAAAGGTCCCATGAAGTCAATACCCCAACAGTCGAAGATCTCAATAATGAGTATGGGGGTGAGAGGCATCATGTCTCGTCGGGTAATAGCTCCCATCCGTTGGCACCTATTGCAAGATTTACAAGTGTTGTTCACATCCCAGAATATTGTGGGCCAATAGAGGCCGCATTGCATAATTTTAGCGACCGTCTTTTTCTTCGAAAAGTGGCCTCCACAAGCTTCCGAATGACAAAATTGGATGATTTGGTTCAGTGTCACTGTCGAAAACATTTTAATTACTAGGTGGTTAGTAACTTAAAATGTTTTCGCGTCATCCAGAACGCATCGTCGGATGATTTGGTCGGTGCAATATTTAAACAGGAAGGGATCGTCATAGAAAAATATGCGCGACCAAGTAATAAACCTCTTCTTATCTTGCGGTGTCCAGTCGGGAGGGACAGCTCCCGTGACAAGGTAGTTCACTATATCCGCAAACCAGGGCAAGAAAGAGGTAACAAAGAGTTGCTCATCCGGAAAGTATTCGTCTATGGGTATTGGATCACTAGGTACATTGGATGAAAGCCGTGATAAGTGGTCGGCACCGACGTTTTCTACTCCTTTCTTATCTTTAATGGAGAGATTAAACTCTTGTAGGAGTAGGATCCACCTTATGAGGCGCGGCTTTGCATCTTTCTTTGCAAGTAGGTATTTCAATGCCGCGTGGTCGGTGAAGCAAGTAATGGGAGAACCGATAAGGTATGACCGAAATTTATCATGAGCAAAGATTACCGCTAGCAACTCCTTCTCGGTAGTGGAGTAATTGAGTTGTGGTCCGGTAAGAGTTCGGCTAGCGTAGTAGATGACATGAGCCTGTTTGTCTTTTCTTTGGCCCAAAACAGCCCCTATCGCATAATCGCTAGCATCACACATAAGTTCGAATGGTAAAGACCAATCTGAAACTTACATGATGGGAGCGGACACAAGCATGGTTTTTAGTTTTTCAAAATCACTTTGGCATGCTTCCGTCCACTCAAATGGGTTGTCCTTCATAAGTAGGTTGCTTAAGGGTCTAGCGATGGCGCTAAAGTCCTTAATGAACCTTCGATAAAACCCCGCGGGGCCCAAGAAGGAGCGCACATCTTTGAGCGATTTTGGTGGGGGTAGATCGGCTATGACATCTATCTTAGCTCTATCAACTTCTATCCCCTTGGATGAAATTATGTGTCCAAGAACTATTCCCTCAGTGACCATGAAATGGCATTGCTCCCAATTCAGCACTAAGTTCTTTTCCACACACCGGGCAAGTACCTTTTCCAGTTTTTCAAGACAAAGATCGAAAGAGGTGCCAAAAATGCTGAAATCGTCCATGAACACTTCAAGTCCTCTCTCGACCATGTCGCTAAATAGGCTCAACATGCACCTTTGAAAGGTTACGGGTGCATTACACAAGCCGAGTGGCATCTGTTTGTAGGCAAACGTACCAAAAGGGCAATTGAAGGTTGTTTTCTCCTGGTCAAGTACATCTATCTCAATTTCGTTATATCCAGAATAACCATCAAGAAAGAAATAGTAAGGGTGTCCCGCTACTCTTTCAAGCATCTGATCAATAAATGGCAAAGGGAAATGGTCTTTTTTAGTTCCCGCATTGAGTTTCCTGTAATAAATTCAAATGCGCCACCCGGTGGTGGTACGTTGGGGGACTAGCTCTCCTTTAGCATTCTCAATCACTGTCATGCCCGACTTCTTCGGGACAACTTGAATAGGGCTCACCCATTTGCTATTCGAGATTGGGTAGATAATCCCAACATCCAATAGCTTAATTATTTCCGTCCTCACCACTTCTTTCACATTAGGGTTTAGCCTTCTTTGCATTTCTCTCGAGGTCTTGATATCCTCTTCAAGATGGATCTTGTGGGTGCAAATCAAAGGACTTATCCCTTTCAAATCAGCAATGCACCAACCAAAAGCACTTTGGTGCTTCCTCAGATTCTTTAGCAATTTACCCTCCTGCTTTTCGTCTAGGATAGAGGAGATAACAACAGGAAATGTCTCATCCTCTCCTAGGTATGCATATTTAATATGTGAGGGGAGTTTCTTCAACTCGAGGATTGGAAAATTTTCATTGGAGGGAATCATGCATGTATCCCTCGGTGGTAATTCCTCAAATCTCGAAACCCAACTTACATCTCTCGCGTCCTCGGCCGACGCTCTCTCATCAAATAACTCTCTCAACTCCTCAACCTCCCTCTCGACTACGGTGTACGTACCCTCACTCTCGTGACTCGACACTAAATAGGGCCCTAAGGCATCTCCACAATAAGTTTCCTCGAACTAATCCTCTACGATCTCGTCTATTAGGCTCACCGTGTGAAGATCATCTTCTTCCCCCGTCTGTTGGGCGATATGGAAGATGTTAGTCTCTAAAGTCATGTTGCCAAAAGTGAGTTGCATTTGCCCATTCCGAGTATTGATGATTGCGTTAGCCGTAGCTAAGAATGGGCGCCCAAGAATAATGAGAACATGGTTGCTCGAGGTGAAGGAGGGCTCCGTGTCCCAAATGACAAAGTCTATCGGGAAGTAGAAAGTGTCAACTTGGACGATCACGTCCTCAACTATGCCTCTTGGGATCTTCACGGTTCGATCCACTAATTCAAGAGTGGCCTTTGTGGGCTTGAGGTCGCCCAAATCAAGTTGCCTATAGATGGCGTAAGGGAGAATATTGACACTCGCTCCCAAATCAAGTAAGGCTTTCTCAATTTTATTTTCTCCAATAGTACAGGAAATGGTGGGTGCACCGGGATCTTTGAACTTGGGCGGGAGATCATTGAGTAGGATGGAACTCATGTTCTGTGCAAAGAAGACATTTTTCTTTACCTTCATCCTCCTCTTTACCGTCAACAAGTCTTTGATGACTTTTGCATAAGCTGGAATTTGCTTAATCGTATCGAGGAAAGGTAAATTTAGCTTCACTTGCTTTAGTACGTCTAGCACTTCATCACAGGGATTTTCTTTGTGGGAAGGAACCAACCTTTGAGGAAACGGTGCCGCGATAGGTGGTTTCACTACTACCTCGGGCTCACTAGTGTCCTCTTTATCACTCTTCTTCAAGGGGACATCTTCGGCCTCTTTCGTGCCGGGAAAAATATCCTTGTCTTTGGTTGAGTCATGTGGAGGAGGTGATAAATCAACGACTCTCCCACTACGAAGAGTGTTCACAGCTTGACATTGCTCCTGATGTTCTGTCGAGGTGGAGCTAACACTAGTTTGACCTCGGGGTGGTCTTTGGCCCTGGGCAGGAAGCTTGCCCTTCTCTTGGATACTCAACGATGATTGCAACTGTGAGATGTTCACATTTATGCCGTTCATCATGCGTTCATGCCTAGCATTAGTTGCATTCTAGGTATTGATAAAGTGGTTGATCGTATCCTCGAGACTTCTCCGCGGTGGAGGGATGTATGGTCCTTGAGGTGGTGGTGCTTGCACATGTCCTTGCATGTGTGGAGCTTATTGAAAATGCGGTGGTGGAGGACGGGCAACATGTAAATTAGGATTCATCGCAGCATGTTGTTGCCTATAGCTAAAACTAGGGTGGTTTTTCTATGAAGGGCTGTAAGAATTCCCGTGCAGGGCACCGAAATTACCCTTGAATCCTCCTATACCACTTACTTGCTCTTGAAGCATCACTTTGTAGGCGGGTATAGTCAGGAATTCCTCAGTTGAATGACCGGCCTCATAAATTTCACACACCTTCTCGACGGGGTTTGGGATGGATACAATTGGTCCTCTTCCACAATCCTCACGTAGGTCTCGCAGTCCTTTCTCAAGCATATCGAGTCAACTTTTCGCTATAGAATTCTATTCTACATGAAACTGGTCAGACGCCGCTGGAGTGGTGGTCACTTAACGACTTCAATTTTGAGCATTAGGGTCAGATGTATCCCAAGATTGGGTAGTCTCGGCGACATACCTCAAGTGAAGCTTAGCATCTGGGCGTCTAAGTCGACAAATGGACCACTACCCATGGTTTCAACAAGTTGCTTGGAGTTAATGTTTAGCCCATTATGGATAAAGGAAATGATTTGTGTTCTATCAAAACCATGATGGGGACACGAGGAAATTAACTCATTGAAACGCTCATAGCATCACTCGAATGACTCATTTTCTAATTGTCGGAATGTTTGAATTTGAGTCGTGATGGAATTCGTTCGATGTGGAGGAAAGAACTTCTTAAGAAATTTGGATTGTAATTCATTCCATGATGAAATCGAATTTGGAGGAAAAGACAATAGCCATGATTTAGCCTTATCCTTTAGCGAGAATGGGAAGAGTTTGAGGCGGAGTACATCTTTTGTGCAAGTTTGATTGCTAAGAGTCTCGCACGCCTCCTCAAATTCCATGGTGTGGGCATATGGCTCTTCTGAATCCATTCCATGGTAAGTGGGAAGTATCTGGATCATCCCATTCCTAAAGAGAAATTGTCCCGCATTGTACGGGAGTAAAATGCATCCCGAAGTGACAGTGCGCTCGGGATATAAGATGTCTCTCAATGGGCGATACGTTGCCTCTCCCTCGTCGGCAGCTGCACTACCGTGTTGTGACAATATCTCTCTCTCAAAGATTCGGTATCCTCACTTGGTATACTTGGAGTGTGCTCTGAAGTGTATCATAAGAAGGAAACGGCGTGTTACTTGAGATTGAGTGTGACGGTGTGGGAAGTGGAAACCAGAATTGTGGAGCGTTAGGAGTGTGAGGGCTATCAGGGTCGTACTCAACTATTGGATTTTCGTGAATGTGGGTTGGAGTATTATGGGGGGTGGGAGTGAGTTCTGAATTTTGCATTAACAGCTTATGAGAGATGATGATGAATCTTTTTGTGCTTTTTGAGTTTTACATGTTTTTGGATTTTTAGAAATTTTTGGTCAAAGTTTTAGATTGACTCGATCTAATCCCTAGTCTACCTAAGTCCCCGGCAACGGCGCCAAAAACTTGACGCAACTAATAATGTGTCTCAGAAGTGCGTACTCTCTAGGCGCAAGTATAAGCCTGTCGCGTTAGTAATAAACCCAGTAAGTCGGGATCGTATCCACAGGGAAATAGGACAATAGAATTGTAACGACGTTGAACAGATGAATGAATCCTAACTCTGACTCTAAAGAAAAAGGAAAAGATGATTGGTATGAGAATTTACTACAACTAAATGCAATTTTTGAAAATAATTATTTAATGCACGAAAGTATGAATGGAATGCAACTACTCTAAATTACTGATGATAATTGACTTGAAACTGTAAACTATATGATGAAAGAACAGGACGGGAATACAATCCCCCAACCCTAGTGTATTGATGATATAAAACTACTCGTAAATTTAAATGATTAATTAGACCCAAAATTTAGTACTCCCAAGCATTACGTATATGAGGTTCAAGCCCGCACCATACTTAATCAGAGGACGAGTAAATCAGTATTGTGATAGTTACACTCGAATCGTATTCTAAAGCATCCCGGTTACCCGAAAACAAATGAGATCCAAAGATCTACAATTATCATGTTTCTATGCAATACGGTCATAATCAAACCATTAAATTTAGAGGATTAATTTTATGTACATACAATTATCATATCCGGTTGGATTCATGCATCCCGACCCTTAAAAGTCTAGCCTACCATGATGAAATTAATGAAAACGATTTTAGAATTGCGGGAAGTCATGATTAAACTAAGGAAAATTGGTAGAATGATGTAAACGAAAAATTAAACAGAAGAAATTACTCACTAATCTTACCAAAGCACTCAAAGCATTAACTACAATCACTGGTAATCACAGAAATCTGAACAATCTTCAATCTTCAAATTAAAATTATAAGTTATCTCCAAACTAGGATTTTTCTAAAAAGAATGGAAAATTAGATAAATTCTTAGTACTAAGAATGCTAATAAAACGAGTTTAAATACCTTACAAAACTTCAAGAGTTTTAGCTCCACTAGGACTCTCCATTAGAGGAAGTTTAGAAAATTAAAATTCGACAGTCGGATCGGTCTGGTCCTCTTGCGGTTCGGTCTGGCTAGAATCCGAATCGGTTCTTTTATTTCTTGGGTGGACCGATTCGGAACGGATCGATTCTTTTATTTTCTTGCAGTTTCGATCCGTCTTCGGTCCGGGGTTTTCTAGAAATTGACATTGCGGATCGGTTCGGGGTTTCCTTTGACTTTTTCTTCAGATTTTGACTGCTCATAACTTTCACACCGAGACTCCGATTGAGGTGCCGTTTCTTCCTACGTGATCATGAACTTGATGTCTTCAACTTCTCTTTAGATGCCTCATCCAAATTCCAGGTAAAAATTACAATTTTGCCCTTTTAACTTTACCTCTTTTCTTTTTCGATTCTTCCAGTTTCTTTCTTTCTTTAATTGACATCAAATACCTGTAAAATCAATACGAAATACAAGAAACTTAGGGTACTCAATAGAATAAGTCAGTAGCAAGATTATGAGATTAAATCAAATTGATTACGCTGATCGAGGTGCTAAAAGTAACTAAATTAAAGGGATAAATTTGGAAGAATTTATGCCTAATCAGTGAGTTAAGCTAGGATAGTCCTAACCACTGTGTTGCAATCATAAGAGGCTAGTCCAAAATATCCTTTGACTGAAGTAAGCTAGCCAACTCACTGTAATCCAGGAATTCTATTATACTTATAAAAAGAGTGGAGCCTGTAACTTGGAAAGGTTGCATATAATAAAATACATTCAAGACAACCAATACGTGTAGAATTCCGGGGCCATAGAGTTTTATTAATAGAAATCATAAACAAAGAGCAACATTAGTTTGTAAAATAAAATTTTCTTAAACAAATGGTGCATGGATAGATAAATCTAAAAGTAGTATCTCTTCAGGTTTGTCGTATTCCAAGCCCTTGGTATCTCCCTGACCTCCAGCGTTTCCAAGTGCTAAGCTCCTTGTAAGTAATTCCTCACTACCTTTAAATGTCCTTTCTAGTTTGGTCCAGTTTGCCATCTCATGGTTTCACAGCACTGCCAAGGACTTTCCTCAGGACATAGTACCAAACTTGAAACTTCCTTGGATTGACTTTCTCGTTGTACTGTTTGGTTACTTGCTACTGGTAGGATGCCAGTTTAACTAGAGACAATTCTCACCGTTCATCAGCTAAGTCAAGTTTAGTAAGCAATGCTTCATCACTGTGGCCTTGTTCGACCAACGTAGACCTCAGGGTAGGGAAACCAGTTTCTAGCGAAATAACTTCTTCCATTCCATATGTGAGTGCAAAGGATGTTTCCCGAGTTGCTCGCCTTGAAGTGGTGCAATAGGCCCAGAGGATGTGGGGAAATTCATTCGCTCAAACTCCTTTGGCCCTTTTCAGTCTTTTCTTTAGTCCATCGATTATTATCTTATTGGAAGCTTCATCTTGACCATTGCTATGGGGATATGCTATAGAGCTGAAGTAATAACTAATTCCATGATCACTGCAAAAGCTTTGGAAGGGGCCACTCTCGAACTAGGTCCCTTTATCAGTAATGATCGTTCTGGGTATGCCAAAGCATGTAATGATGTTGCTCCATACAAACCTCAACATGTTTACGTCCCTTATATTCGCCAGTGGTTCTGCCTCTATCCACTTAGTGAAGTAGTTTTTGGTGACCAATAAATACTTCAGATTGCCTGTCGTAGTAGGCAGAGGACCTATAATATTTAAACCCCATTAGGAGAAGGGCCACGGACTGGTTATTGACTTTAGGTCTTTGGTGGGCTGGTGGACCATGTGTGAGTGTTTTTGGCATTTTTTCCACTTCTGAATGTAGACTCCAGTGTTCTTCTGCATGTATTACTACCAATACCCTTCCTTCATTACTCTAAAGTCTAGCGACCTTCCTCTTACGTGACTTCCATAAATTCCCTCATGAAGTTCGTGCTAAACTTGCTCGACGTCTTGTGGATGAACGCACTGGAGGTAGGGGCCGGTAAATGATCTCTTATACAACTTCCTATCAGGAGATAAGTGAAAGCGAGTAACTTTAACTCTTATCTGATGGCCATACCTCTTGTCACTTGGTACTATATCACTTAGTAAATAGTCTACGATGGAGACTATTCAGCTCAGAGCCTTTCCAATGTAGAGAACCTGCATAGAATTCAGTGGCTCAATAGTCTATTCAATGCTGGCTTACACGAGGAAATCTATTTGTATTGTTCTTCTCAAGTCAGAGTCTATTATTGAACTAGGTGCTGCTAGGGAATCTGTATTGTTGTTTTGTCCTCTAGGGAACTGCTTAATATCCACCTGATCGAAGTTGGCTATTAGACACTTCGCAATGGAGAGATAAGATGCCATGATTTCATCCTTGGCATCAAAATCTCCGTTTATCTGGGTGGATACCAGCTAGGAGTCTTCGAAGACTTTAAGGTGCCTTGCATCTAACAGTCGTGCTTTGTGTAATCCAATGATCAGTACCTCGTATTCTGCCTCGTTATTGGAGGCTTCAAATCCTAGTATGATGCCTTTCTCGGGCACTATGTTTTGGGAGTTACTAGTACAATACCTACTCCTGCCCCTTGAGTTAGAGGCTCCATTAACATACAAGGTCCAAATGTTTGGTTCCCATAAGCTCTCCCTTGGTCGACAACTTTTTGGCTGATCGACGGGCTGTTCTCCTGTGAACTCATAGATGAAATAAGCTAGGATCTGCCCCTTGATGGATGTTCTTGGTTGAAAGTGAATATCAAACCTTCCGAGCTCGATTGACCACTTTGACACTTGGCCAGAGAGGTCTGCTTTCCTAAGAACTATGACACACCGCCTAATAAAATACCGGGCGATCACTCCTATATCAAATTAAAACAAGAGTCTCATATGGTTAATTCTTAGCATCACAGTTGAAAACCAATTTAATTACTAATATCCTATTAGGCTGGCGTCAATTTTTTTTAATTAACTAATCTTTTTAACCAAACCATTCAAATAAAACAATTACAACAGTTTATATGCAGCAACTGAAATGAAATAAAATAAAATAAGCTAAAACTCGATACAATAATACAACCAAATCGAATGCCGCACTAAAAGGCGATAAAAGAAAAAATGAGTACAGTTGGGCCATACGCCCGAATGTTTCTACAATATCTCCTATCTAGATCTCAATGATAGAAGCGTCTAATATAAACCTGCTTGCATCCACAGCTGCTCCAGCAAACGTCTGACTCGAAAGAATCATCATCCAAGTGTCCCTGTTTCTGGACACTTATATATAGATATAGATATAGCAATAGGGGAAAATAGAGAAACGGGTCAGAGCCCGAGTTTTGAAAATATTTTAGCAAGTGCTTAAAATCCATGTTTTAAAATATGTTATTTATCATATTTAAACTGGTATCGCTCTCACATGAGATACACCTCACCCCTCTTCTAACAGTGCACAACTATCGCATACCTTTTTAAACAACCTAGTTAAGCTACCCTGCCTAACTAATGTAATTACCCATCTTCTAATAATCCTCATCAATTCGAGTACTAAGGACAAAACTTCTCCCCATTCCCAACATTACGTTACGTTCGTGCGTGGGGTGTCTCGCGAAGCGAAATACAAATAAGGAACCCCCCCGATACACTACTACGTGACAATGTTGATCAACGGGATCCATTAGGCCTTCAGTTCATACCATATTTATACCATCCCATATTTATTAATAGTTCTCATTAGAACCTAAGATTCATATTCATATAAATCTGGATATTCATTTACCGGAAGCAATATCATACTTTATTCATTCTTTTCACTTTATACAAGGTTAGGTTATATGATATCTCATCTCATATATATAAACAATATACTATACGCAATAATTATATTAATCATCCACCGAACTATAATATAAGTGGCTTAGTCATTCTCATTTACTAAGCATCCGTGGATTATCTCAAGTATACATTTATGTTAATCACAATACATATATCCATATCTGACACCCATAGGCTTAACATCGGTGCACACATACTCTGCTCTCCAATCCAAGTACATCTCGTACTAAAGGATCACATGTTCCACATCGCTCAGGAACTGTATCAATACAAATCACACATATTGGAGGTGAACATAGTTCACGTACCTACGGGTCACGCACATACCTACGCTCCCATAGCCAACAGACTTATCAACTCACAAATAAGCCTTTCGCATTCCTATGTTCTTGAGGTACCGGATCTAAAATCCCCCCGAAGGCAACACAGGATAAGATTGTCCTCTTTCGAATGCCAACCTCCCGTGATAGCAAGTATGGTAGGTATGTTATACACATAATAAACAATCATATAGGTACACATTCCCCTACATAAATATATCATCAATTAGGTATTCTCACAACCATATTATAATGATAGGTATTTATCTCACCTGTACATAATTTCCCATAGGTAATTATTTAACACATGTATATAATAACATGAGGGCATACGCACCACCCATATAATAATCCCCTACGTAGTATATTTATATCTCGACTATCCTACGCATTTATCAATTTTTGACTAATCCCTAATATTATATTTCCGAGCTTTTTTCACCGCACAATGATGATATCAACAACCCCGATATATTCATTCATCTCATAATGTATATACTTTAACGACATCGTATGTATATTATTTATATCTCTTCTCAATATACTATGGCTAAAATTTCCAAACTCTTATAACGATAGCCAATAACCTCAAATATTTTCATTCATAATAATATAAGCAGTCACACAATTAAAACACTACCCCAATACGTATTCCCTTATTTAATATTCAAATCATACCTAAATATCTCTTTAACTATTATTCCTCACGAACACCCCTATTTGGGTAAATCTTGGATTTTACTTTCAACTAACCCAAAGTACATGCCTTACTAAAAAAAATATTTAGAAGTCACCCCACTATTTTTAGGAACCCCAAATATTTATCTCCAAACAATTCTAGCCTTTATTTTTCCAATTTCCGAGTGCATTTCCGAGTTGATGATTTCACCCCGAAACTGCCATCTTCTAAAAATCATAACAATTCGAAGAAAAAATTAGAAGAATACGCGGTCAGCGCCCACGCGACCATATCGAAAAGATCTACAACTTTCTTGTTTTGACCGAGAGCTGAATCTGCCCTCCTCCTGTCCGAATTTACCCCGCAAGCTACGGAGTTACTATTCATCGTCTTCTCCAAAATCCCAACCTCCATTTTTCTCCATTTTTGTTGTTTCTAATCTCATCCAATAACTCCATAAACATCTAATCTATTTTTTACAACTAACACATCAATTAATTTGGGGTATTAAATCATTTCCCTTAGATTTAAACCCTAAAACCATAAAAACCTCAACTTATCATTTTAACCCATTTCTTCACTCCATTTACATGAATTTAACACTAGAAATCATTAAGAGTTTACATTACATCAAGATGTAAACTCATATTCAAATTTTTCCAAATTTATTTTAAGGGTTTACCAACCATAATATGAAATAAATGCACAAAATGAAATAAAGCAAGTACACACTTGCCTCGAGAATGAAATCCGACGACCCCGAGCCGAATCCCGCGAAGTTTGGCCCGGAATTCCTTTTTTTCTTCTCTTTTCTTTCTTATCTTCTTTCTCTCTTCTCTCTTTCTCTCTTGGGGCTGATATTTGGGGGAAATAAGGGCTTTCCCCTTATTAAACCCGAAATTGGGTGTATACCCAATTGTTAAATGACTCGTGTACTCATTTACGAGTCCCTACTAGTCCAAAAATGCCCGGAACCCAAATACTACCCCCGGGTACTTTATTTTGACTATCTCGGCCATTTCAAACCCAATGGCGGAGTCGAAATCTCCATCTGAGTCACTTAACTAAAATTTACTATTTTGATCCAACACGTTCAATACGTGTATTTTCCAATTTAAAATATTTTCCTTTGTCGCTTTACCCAACTGCGACATGTAATAAAAATAATCTACTCATATACCTAGTCTCGAAATATAATCCACGTAAATATTAATCTGTCACTCGAAAACTAATATTTACTATTCACTTTATAATATTCAATTTATTTAATTTCACTCATTAATCCCAGAATTACTATTCATAATAATTCCGCAAAATGACCAAATTACATCCACGGTGTAATTTAAATACCTTTAAAAGTACGTGGTATTACATACTTCCCCCCTTATAACAGAATTTCGTCCTCGAAATTCAGATATAGCCTGTACCACTACTCTAGGATCGGTATATACATTATGTCCTAGTTTAACCAAATTTAGATATAGCCTAACACAATGGTCTCCCATTATATTCCAGCCATCTCAAGGCGTATGCTCATATATATATATATATATATATATATATATATATATATATATATATATATATATATATATATATATATATTCTCATCATCGCTATTTATATACATACTAATCCTGCACCCCTGGGTTAGCACCCATTAGTGCTCTTAATAATCATATCACATAATAGGCATACACACATCCTATTAAAATTTATAGGTATTCTCCCAACCTATGTGCATACTTACCATACGTATTTTTATTCTCATCGCTACATATTTTATAAATATTCAGATTACTATCTTTCTCGTAATCTCCAAGGTACGTTCCCGATACTGAATAATTAATGTTTTAATTCTCATATACTCTTCCGGAATTTGCTACTACATACACTCCTTATTTCCTTGGAGTATTCTAACAATACAATCATGTGCAAGCCACTCTTCAACACTCATTCGAGTCAGATTTCGCTCTACTTTCTCACAATAATTTGGTATCCTTTTCATCAAGAGATACCTTTTAAATGACTTTCCACAGCCTTTCAACTCATCTCGGGTGTGCTAGCTCTCGTTGCACATAAATGCTTGAATTATCGTCATGCTCACACGACATTCAATTCGTCATACCATTTTAACCTTATTTATAACTACTTTGCAACATAAAGTTTAGCTTTTTATATATTCATCCCTTCTGTTTCGGGTGGTATATAAAATAAACTGACCAAGGTTCTCGTACACCTTTTTAACTAACCAGGGTGCCCATAGCCCCTATCATTTGTGCATATTTGCACGACCATTGTAAACGTCCGACACGTAAAGCTCGTCTCTAAATAATGGATCCCATTTCCTTGGCCTGGTACTAACACCTGGGTACCCTTAACCCGAATAATTTTAAAATTTAATTCTCCCGATACCTGGAAATTCAATCCTTCTCAAGATTATCCCATCGGACTTCTTCTAGTTAACTCTCAATAGTCATCCTATATTAGTGTCAATAGTCTTATTTCCCTTACTTAGTGGTAGTCCTAAGATCAAGGTGTTTCTAACACACGTAATATGAGTACTATTCTAATTATATCCTTAGTGCCCAAGACCTCTCTCGACTTTCGACATTTGCTTGGTTTCGTGCGTGGGACGTCTCGCAAAGTGAAATCCAAACAAGGAACCTTCTCGATACACTACTCCCTTGATTCGTCGGTCATCGAGATATAGCGGTCTAAGGAATACCAACGTGACGTTCTAAATACTACCCCATTAACTTACTAATGTACTTCTACCACTATATCCTTCCATCTTGACCAAATGGAAAGACCAACTAATTAGGGCACCTACTCTCTGCAAAAGCATTATGAACATCACACCCAAAACGTATTTCCTCTCAAGTTGCCTTCTATTCAAAGTCTGGCTATATGTCTCCAATCAATTTCCCCTTTTTTTTTTTACCTCACACACATACTTGTGATGATAGGAAAATTTCAGTGCTTTTTCGTAGCACTTATATCTCTATATAATTATACTGTCATCAAATGGCTCTCACTCTATAGTGTTTCCTCTACACTAGGTGACTTATCGTCAAAACCAACATTCTCGCATTCTCTAACATCCGTCCACTCCCGACGTCATTAAGGTTCACATATGGAGTGTCTTGTTAGCTTTAAATATACAACCGGAATAATCCCATCCTATCTACTAACAAAATATGGTCAGAATTCTCAACTCTGTCAAGGAGCTATACCACAAGCGCTTGCACTAACACTAAGTCCTTCGCTCGAACAACAACAAGCTTAAACTCCCAGCTTAACTATAAATTCTGCATACCTTAAATTATATCCATAAGGTCCATATATACTCAAATCATGGTAATGAAACATCTCCTCATCGAAGTTCCATCTAAACATATAATCAAGGCAAGCTCATCCAGAATTTATCTTGCATTCCATTCTTTAATATATCCGTATATATATATATATGTTTCTTATCTCATATAAATATATATACAATATACTATACACATAAAGTATATCTATACTTATATATCATACACTTTATAAGTATAATAACCATCCCTCCGAGCTATAACTCAATGAATGTAGTCTTTCAATGCTATCATCTTCCAGGGAATTAGTTACACATCATCCTGGGTACCATTGGTCAGACTATCACACCGACTCGATAAAAACCATATCATTTAAGTATACCAATCACACACACACACACACACATATATATATATATATATATATATATATATATATAAACACAATATATGTAATATTGTTCGGCTAATCGTGCATATTATTCGCTCGCTCATAAATTTTAAGTTACTTAACATTCGTACAGTCTTAACACTCATTTAAATAAGCTTACGAGAAGTTCGGAACAAAAATCGGGCCTTAAGAGTCATTCTGGAATCTCGTTAGAAGACCCAGAATTCTCGTTCGAACGACATTTCGTTCGAATGATATTTCCAACATCGAACGAACTACCCACTGGAACCTCGTTAGAATTCTCGTTCGAACGAAGTCTCGTTCGAACGACCTGGGCAGACTTCTAACGAGATTTCTGCAGATGCACAGTTCATCTTCCAAATTCGTTTTTCCCATTTTTCCTTCTTCCAATTCAATCCATACATATTCCAACCCAAGTTTAAGGTTCCCAAACTGCCCTAAATCACCCTAGAACACTTCTTAGCATAGTTTAGGGATTAAATCCTTTCAATTCTTCAAGAAAATCCAACAAATCCCTAAATTTTCCCATGGGTTATATTAACATAAACCCAAAATTATTCATCTATAAAAACTCCATTTTTTTTATTTCGTGATTAACATCTAATTCACCAAATTTCACATTCTTATTAAGGAAAAAAATCCATCTGTAAGATTAATTTATGAGCAATACGTCATGCTCCCCCAAATATGGTGACTATCGTTCCCACCATTTAAACATTACTCTCACGAGTGAAAAAAAATTTCCTCCAATTTTCACATATGGGTATTTCCATACCCAACGCTAAGCAAGAGCTTCTGAGCCTTCTACTTCCTTTGAAGTGAAACTACATTATTTCCGCCTAGCTCAACTTCAACACACGCTCCTCATCAAAGACCTCTTAAGCTTTTTCCCCATCTAACTTCACTGGGTAATTCAAGTTTATCACCATTCTCTACTATAGCGGTGCATAGATAATTATAACTACTATTCTATAGTAGTCATTGCAGCAATCCATGACAATGACGCAAGGAAAATGACCTTTACTACGGTCCTCATTTCCAGCATCAACTTACAACTCTAACTTAGCCCCGCCTCCTCCTGCCCTCACAATGGACTTCCAAGGTCGCCCTTCGTCGATCAACACACGAATCCCAAACAAGCGTGTAAAAGCTTTACGATATTTTTTTTACATAATGGCTGGAGAACGAAATCTCATAAGAGTATATCAGCAATCCTAATCATAAGGCTCTATATCAAATCAAAAGCAACGCTGAAAGCATAGTACGTCCGCACAAATTCCTAAGGACACCAGAACCTGATGCTCTGATACCACCTATGACACCCCGCCTAATAAAATATCGGGCGATCACTCCTATATCAAATTAAAACAGGAGTCTCATATGGTTAATTCTTAGCATCACTGTCGAAAACCAATTTAATTACTAATATCCTATTAGGCTGGCGTCAAATTTTTTTAATTAACTAATCTTTTTAACCAAACCATTCAAATAAAACAATTACAACAGTTTATATGCAGCAACTGAAATGAAATAAAATAAAATAACCGAACACTCGATACAATAATACAACCAAATCGAATGCCGCACTAAAACAATAAATGAGTACGGGTGGTCCATAAGCCCAAATGTTTCTACAATACCTCCTATCTAGATCTCAATGATATAAGTGTCTAATATAAACCTGCTTGCATCCACAGCTGCTCCAGCAAACGTCTGACTCGAAAGAATCATCATCCAGGCGTCCCTGTGTCTGGACACTTATATATAGATATATGTATAGCAATAGGGGAAAATAGAGAAACGGGTCAGAGCCCGAGTTTTGAAAATATTTTAGCAAGTGCTTACAATCCATGTTTTAAAATATGTTATTTATCATATTTAAACTGGTATCGCTCTCACATGAGATACACCTCACCCCTCTTCTAACAGTGCACAACTATCGCATACCTTTTTAAACAACCTAGTTAAGCTACCTTGCCTAACTAATGTAATTACTCATCTTCTAATAATCCTCATCAATTCGAGTACTAAGGACTAAACTTCTCCCCATTCCCAACATTACGTTACGTTCGTGCGTGGGGTGTCTCGCGAAGCGAAATACAAACAAGGACCCCCCCCCCCCCCCGATACACTACTACGTGACAACGTTAATCATCGGGATCCATTAGGCCTTCAGCACATACCATATTTATACCATCCCGTATTTATTAATAGTTCTCATTAGAACCTAAGATTCATATTCATATAAATCCGGATATTCATTTACCGGAAGTAATATGACACTTTATTCATTCTTTTCACTTTATACAAGGTTAGGTTATATGATATCTCATCTCATATATATAAACAATATACTATACGCAATAAGTATATTAATCATCCACCGAACTATAATATAAGTGGCTTAGTCATTCTCGTTTACTAAGCATCCGTGGATTATCTCAAGTATACATATATGTTAATCACAATACATATATCCATATCCGACACCCATAGGCTTAACAGCGGTGCACACATACTCTTCTATCCAATCCAAGTACATCTCGTACTAAAGGATCACATGTTCCACATCGCTCAGGAACTGTATAATTACAAATCACACATATTGGAGGCGAACATAGTTCACGTACCTATGGGTCACGCACATACCTATGCTCCCATAGCCAGCAGACTTATCAACTCATAAATAAGCCTTTCACATTCCTATGTTCTTGAGGTACCAAATCTAAAATCCCCCCGAAGGCAACACATGATAAGATTGTCCTTTTTCGAATGCCAACCTCCCGTGATAGCAAGTATGGTAGGTATGTTATTGAGAGTGCAGCTACAGGGGAAATATTGCGACTTCTCAAATAAAATTCAGTTTTTAATTAAACCCAAATTTTAGTTAAACCCTAAGACATGCATCTAGATGATTTATCAAATAAAATATAGCATGCAGGATAAAACAAACAATTTCAGGAAAAATCCCCCAAAGGGGCAAAACCTTTTATTTCCACTATAATTTGTAAGAAAACGGCTTACAATCGGATTACAATGAAAATACAGTGACTAAGAATTACCCTCAGGTATCGGATTCTGTAGTCGGCGGCTGGAAATATCCCTTTCCAGGAGGGCTGGCGGCTGGAATTTTCCCTTTCCAGGAGGGCTGCAATGAAGAAGAGAGCGGCTTCTCCACAAGGGTTGAACAATAGCAAAGCTTGTGTTCTAGGGTTCCAAAAGATTCACAAAAGTAATTGGGATTTTTGTGTGAATCAAAAAGATGTTTTGCACATCAAAAAGGTGAAGACTTAGAGTATTTAGGACTCTGAAAATCGTCTTGAAAAGTCTTAAAAAATAACTCCCCGAAGTATGATTTAAATAGGAAAACTTTTAGCCTAAAAATTCTGCAGCGAATCTGGCCGAATTTATCCCAGTCGGACCGGTCCGGTTCTGAGGCGGATCGGTCCGGTCAAGCGGATCGGTTCTTTTATTTTGGCCTCCATCGGTTCGCTTGCGGTCCGGGGTATACTGGATCTGCAGCAAGCGGATCGGTCCGGTATGGGGCGGATCGGTCCGGTATGGGTCCGGATCGGTCCGGTTTCCCCAGAAAAATAAAATCATTTTAAAAGCCTCATTTTGCTTTAAAAAACTTACTTCTTATTTTTATAAAAAACATTTTATAAAAATTTCCCAATACTAAATATGAACTATAAGGAACTTAAAAACAAAACTTTACCAAGTTCATTCTCGCAGAGGCTATGATGTTGAAGATGCTTTGATATTCGGATCCGTTGATGTAGATGCGATCTTGAGTTTCTTCAACGGTGTAACGGCGTACGACATACAAATTGATAATGGACAAAAATGTCCTTACAAATCTCCCCCTATGTCTATGCCGGTACATACATAAAAAATATCCGAATTATCAACTAATGACCTATACAAATCTACCCTCCCATGAACCCTAAAGATGGAAAGATACAAAGGTATAAATCTTCATCGTTTGTTCTTCAATCTTCAACAGTCATCAAACCTCAAAGCTTTTCTCATCAGGGTGTGCAACATATTGATCTTCATTCTTTATACCTACACACATGAGACAAAGCAAATACCACGTGACATATCGAGTTTGAAATGAGATAAATATGGATACCAATATATGATAAAAACATAAGCTATATCTCAAAAACTCCCCAAATTCAAACTCCCCAAATTCACATAAGCTATATCTCCAAAACTCCCCAAATTCAAACTCCCCCATAATATGATAATTCTTTCTCCCCCTTTTTATGATGTCCCCAAATAGACAAATGAGAAGAATGAATCAAATAAGCACAATCGGGGTGCCACGGTACACAAAAAAAACATAAACTATTTTTTATTTTTCAAATTTTTCATACAAAGATAGGATACCAATATGAACAAATATGATAGAAAAATCACACCATGGATTTAGACTCAAACAACCAAGTCATGGAAATGGAATGAATGGGTGTGAACACATTCGATAGGTAAATCAACTCAATCAATCATATGTGCACGATGCATATGTGTACCCCTAACGAATGAACATCAAAAGTATCCTTAGGTGTAAAAATTGTTGAATTTAGATGACATCGTCTTATGCAAATCAACAAATCAAAGTCAAAGTGATTTCCACACCAATAACGTCCAAAACTATGTAGCGCATTTTTAAGAATTTCAAGGACGTGCAAACCCGTTTTAATTCTCCAACCAAACTCCCTCATAAATATTTTCTTTTAGAGGTAATCTAAATTCTCAAACTTTGGAGAATTGGTGCAAAAACCTAAATGGCCCATAATTGGCATGAATTTCTTTTTATTGCCTTTCAATTTTTTCGGGCTCTTTTAACCTCTTTGGACCTCGGATAATAAAATTCCTCAATTTTTTAGGTCCTTTTTAACGGTGGCTTTTGCGCAAAGGATAGATATGTACCTTTCGCAGCCCCTCCCCGTTATCAAACAAAGCACACAAACTCACAAAACGGTTTTTATATGCACAATTTCCTTATCAAAATTTATCGCGCTTGGTTCGTTTTAAGGACAGGATTGAAGTGAAAACACCCAACCAACATGTGATAAGACAAGCACAATAATCAAACAAATCCGTGCATGTGTGCAATAAAGGAAACATGAGTCAAACATGTAGGAAGTAACACTTAATTACATCTTAATGACTCCAAACATTATAAAGCACATGGGTGAATTGACCTATTGTCTCAAAACACTATCAAATATTCACATGAAAAGATGGAATGATGTTGTGACTCGGTCATCCAAAGTGTTCATCCATAAACAGTGCAACAAAAAAAATCTTTTTGTATTTTTCAAAATTTTTCAAAAAAATATATACAAAAAGTACATGTCACAACGCTAGCAAAAATATATCATGAAACCACAACTAGTGTATGACAAACATGCAATAACAATTAACCAAAAGATTCGACATGGGGTGAATTACGTGCAAGCAAACGGGAATCGTGGACAAATAAACCATAAGCCTCTAAATCCGATTTTCTAACCCAAATAGATTTGTAACGAAGTGTGGGAGTTTTGGGAATCGAATTTATTCTTTCATTAACCATCCTGGGTCCATTTAAAAGCTTGTAACAAAATCGCCTAAGATGACCTTGCCTACCGCAATGTGTGCAAGTGTAAATCAGGCGGTGTGTGTTACCTAAAGGTGGCCCTCTCCTCAAATTTAGCGGTTGCTCTCTCCGAATTTGCCTAGGTGGGTCTCTCCTAATGATCTTAGGAGGTTCTCTCACGATGTTCCTATGGGGCGCTTTTTTAACAAACTTAGGTGCCTCTTTCTTAACAATCCTAGGAGGCTCTCTCACACGTGTGGGAATGGGTGCAACATCTTTTTTAAGACCAATCCCACCCCTATCAGTTTTGATCTCGACTGTGCCTAAAATCTTATCAAGTTTTTTAGACCTAGACTCCAAATCAAATTTCACTTTACTTGAATCTTTCAATTTCACCTCAAGTTCACCTATCCTAGATTGAAGTACTCGTTTAGAATCCTCAAACTCTAAAAGCTCCTTTTTCATAGTCTCCATCAACCCTCTAAGACTATCTCTCTCACCCACGACGTACTCAAGCTTCTCTTTCAAAATTTTCACATGATCCCTAAGTTCTTTAACTAAAAAATCATTATTTTTTATGGCACACTCTTTCAACTGAGCTTTCAATTTCAAATTTTCTTTCTTTGTTTTCAAAGTTTCAGCATAAAGTTCATTGAAAGCAGTTTGCAAGTCATGCTCATCTACACTTTCCTCCTCACTTTCATCCACACTCCCATCACTTTCACTATCATCACTAATCACACGGATGGGAAACTCTCGCCTAGAAGCATAAAAAACTTCTTCTTTCGAATCACAATCACTAAGGGTAGAAACATGAGAAATCGGTTTATTCAATTTCTTCTTTAAATTTGTGGTACACTCATGTATCGTGTGACCAACACCCTCACAACAAGGACACCTCTCAGATTCGTTTTCAACAGAAGATTTAAAACAGGAGTTCGTGTGAATTTTCCAATTAAATTTTTCAAAAATTTGACATCGAAGATCATCAAAACCATCAAAAGCCATTTTTGTGCAAAATCAGGATAAAAACACAATAACTTAGTGCAACCCGCTCTGATACCAATTTGAAAACGTGAGTAGACAAATTGTATCAGAAAGTAAATCCTCGAAAAAAAAAATCAGGATCACGCGATAAATTAGCGTAACCCGCTCTGATACCAATTTGAGAGTGCAGCTACAGCGGAAATATTGCGACTTCTCAAATAAAATTCAGTTTTTAATTAAACCCAAATTTTAGTTAAACCCTAAGACATGCATCTAGATGATTTATCAAATAAAATATAGCATGCAGGATAAAACAAAAAATTTCAGGAAAAATCCCCCAAAGGGGCAAAACCTTTTATTTCCACTATAATTTGTAAGAAAACGGCTTACAATCGGATTACAATGAAAATACAGTGACTAAGAATTACCCTCAGGTATCGGATTCTGTAGTCGGCGGCTGGAAATATCCCTTTCCAGGAGGGCTGGCGGCTGGAATTTTCCCTTTCCAGGAGGGCTGCAATGAAGAAGAGAACGGCTTCTCCACAAGGGTTGAACAATAGCAAAGCTTGTGTTCTAGGGTTCCAAAAGATTCACAAAAGTAATTGGGATTTTTGTGTGAATCAAAAAGATGTTTTGCACATCAAAAAGGTGAAGACTTAGAGTATTTAGGACTCTGAAAATCGTCTTGAAAAGTCTTAAAAAATAACTCCCCGAAGTATGATTTAAATAGGAAAACTTTTAGCCTAAAAATTCTGCAGCGAATCTGGCCGAATTTATCCCAGTCGGACCGGTCCGGTTCTGAGGCGGATCGGTCCGGTCAAGCGGATCGGTTCTTTTATTTTGGCCTCCATCGGTTCGCTTGCGGTCCGGGGTATACTGGATCTGCAGCAAGCGGATCGGTCCGGTATGGGGCGGATCGGTCCGGTATGGGTCCGGATCGGTCCGGTTTTCCCAGAAAAATAAAATCATTTTAAAAGCCTCATTTTGCTTTAAAAAACTTACTTCTTATTTTTATAAAAAACATTTTATAAAAATTTCCCAATACTAAATATGAACTATAAGGAACTTAAAAACAAAACTTTACCAAGTTCATTCTCGCAGAGGCTATGATGTTGAAGATGCTTTGATATTCGGATCCGTTGATGTAGATGCGATCTTGAGTTTCTTCAACGGTGTAACGGCGTACGACATACAAATTGATAATGGACAAAAATGTCCTTACAGTTATACACATAATAAACAATCATATAGGTACACATTCCCCTACATAAATATATCATCAATTAGGTATTCACACAACCATATTATAATGATAGGTATTTATCTCACCTGTACATAATTTCCCATAGGTAATTATTTAACCCATGTATATAATAACATCAGGGCATACGCAGCACCCATATAATAATCCCCTACATAGTATATTTATATCTCGACTATCCTACGCATTTATCAATTTTTGACTAATCCCTAATATTATATTTTCGAGTTTTTCTCACCGCACAATGATGATATCAACAACCCCGATATATTCATTCATCTCATAATATATATACTTTAACAACATCGTATGTATATTATTTATATCTCTTCTCAATATACTATGGCTAAAATTTCCCAACTCTTATAACGATAGCCAATAACCTCAAATATTTTCATTCATAATAATATAAGCAGTCACACAATTAAAACACTACCCCAATACGTATTCCCTTATTTAATATTCAAATCACACCTAAATATCTCTTTAACTATTATTCCTCACGAACACCCCTATTTGGGTAAATCTTGGATTTTACTTTCAACTAACCCAAAGTACACGCCTTACTAAAAAAAATATTTAGAAGTCCTCACACTATTTTTAGGAACCCCAAATATTTATCTCTAAACAATTCTAGCCTTTATTTTTCCAATTTCCGAGTGCATTTTCGAGTTGATGATTTCACCCCGGAACTGCCATCTTCTAAAAATCATAACAATTCGAAGAAAAAATCAGAAGAATACGCGGTCAGCGCCCACGCGACTGTATCGAAAAGATCTACAACTTTCTTGTTTTGACCGAGAGCTGAATCTGCCCTCTTCCTGTCCGAATTTACCCCGCAAGCTACGGAATTACTATTCATCATCTTCTCCAAAATCCCAACCTCCATTTTTATTGCTTCTAATCTCATCCAACAACTCCATAAACATCTAATCTATGTTTTACAACTAACACATCAATTAATTTGGGGTATTAAATCATTTCCCTTAGATTTAAACCCTAAAATCATAAAAACCTCAACTTATCATTTTAACCCATTTCTTCACTCCATTTACATGGATTTAACACTAGAAATCATTAAGAGCTTACATTAGATCAAGATGTAAACTCATATTCAAATTTCTCCAAATTTATTTTAAGGGTTTACCAACCATAATATGAAATAAATGCACAAAATGAAATAAAGCAAGTACACACTTGCCTCGAGGATGAAATCCGATGACCCCGAGTCGAATCCCGCGAAGTTTGTCCCGGAATTCCTTTTTTTCTTCTCTTTTCTTTCTTATTCTTTCTTCTCTTGTTTCTCTCTTCTCTCTCTCTCTCTTAGGGCTGATATTTGGGGGAAATAAGGGCTTTCCCCTTATTAAACCCGAAATTGGGTGTATACCCAATTGTTAAATGACTCGTGTACTCATTTACGAGTCCCTACTAGTCCAAAAATGCCCGGAACCCAAATACGACACCCGGGTACTTTATTTTGACTATCTAGGCCATTTCGAACCCAATGGCGGAGTCGAAATCTCCATATGAGTCACTTAACTAAAATTTATTATTTAGACCCAACACGTTCAATACGCATAGTTTCCAATTTAAAATATTTTCATTTGTCGCTTTACCCAACTGTGATATGTAATATAAATAATCTACTCATATACTTAGTCTCGAAATATAATCCACATAAATATTAATCTGTCACTCGAAAACTAATATTTACTATTCACTTTATAATATTGAATTTATTTAATTTCACTAATTAATCCCAGAATTACTATTCATAATAATTCCTCAAATGACCAAATTACATCCACAGTGTAATTTAAATCCCTCTAAAAGTACGGGGTATTACAAGAACAACCTTTAAAGGGTGAGAAGTAACCACAAAGATGGAGTGGGCCTCAAAATAATGCTTCAGTTTCCTCGAAGCTATCACCAATGCGTAGGCGAGATTCAGGTACCGCTGCTCAGCTTCCAAAAAAGTCTTACTTGTATAGTGGACTGGATGCTGGCTTCCCTCTTTTTCACATACCAAGGTGGAGTTCATAGCATGGTCTGACACAACAAGGTAACGGTATAAAGGATCACCCTCTCTAGGAATCACGAGCAAAGGGGGCCTATCGAGATAAGTATTGAGTTTTTCTAAGGCTGTGGAGTTGTCCTCGTTCCATGTTATGCCCTTGCACCTTTTCAACGACTAAAAGAAGGATTGACATCGTTATGAGGATTTTAAAATGAACCGATTGAGCGTGGCGAGCATTTCGGTGAGCTTCTGTACATTTCTTACTGTTTGAGGAGGCTGAACTATATTAATGGCATCAATTTGGTCGAGATTTGCCTCTATTCCTCTCTTGCTTACCAAGTATCCAAGTAATTTTCCTGACTGGACACCGAAAGAACACTTGCGTTAAGTTTCATTATATATTTCCTGAGGATATCGAAAGTCCTTGTCAATTCAGAGAGGTGATAGTCCATAAGCTTGATCTTGACGAGCATGTCGTCAATGTAAACTTCCATAGTATCCCCCATTTGCTCTTTAAACATCTTTGTAACTAGCCGGTGATAAGTTGTTCTTGCATTCTTAAGACCGAATGGCAAAACTTTATAACAATACAAGCCAACAGTGGTTATAAAGGAGGTCTTATCTTTATCTGGAACGTGAAGGGGGATCTGGTGGTATCCAGAGTAGGAGTTTAAAAATCTCATCCTCTCATGAGTTGCTATAGCGCCGACCAGGGGATCAATCTTCGGAAGAGGGAAACTCGGTAATCCCATGAGCACAAACACTTTTCTTAGTTTATTGATTTGGCTTAAGATTTTTATAAATCGGTAATTTTTTGTTGCATTGTATATACTTATACCGAGTGAGATTTGGGCTTTTCTTCGTTTGTAAGTGTTATACACTTCTCTTTCCTCTTTGAAAACTTTACAGTCTTTGGTAATCTCACTATTCTTTCATTGAATGTTCATTAATTGAGTCCATACTTGAAATGTATTACTTGAGCATGATTTTCATAGTTTGTTTTGACTTGATAATTGCGTAAACTTTAAGAAATGATCATAGCCCATATTTGTTATATAACTCATATTGACCTTGACCTCACCTTAAATATTTCCCCTCGTCAACCCCTTTGAGCCTTAATATAACCTTTTGTTTCATAACCCAAAATCCCATAACCAACTCCAAATTGGAGTTGTATACCATACATATTACCTTATATACCGTTGTTTGGAATGATGCTCTTGCTATGTGGTCGCAATTTAGGCATGTGGGAGTGTAAAAAGTAAAGAAAGAAAGAAGTAAAAAAGAGAAGAAAAATAGAAAGTAGAAAACAAAAGAAACAAAATGAGAAAAAGAAAGAGAAAGTTTGTATATGTTGTGATTAGTGTTCAATAAGCTTTGTTTACTCTCCCCATTGTAATATTCAATGCCTTTTATGGAAGTTATTTTTTAATTTTGCGATTGCTGGCATTTTTACATTATCCTGAGTTTTCATCCCCGAACACTTTGAATTCGTACAGATTTACCTTTCATCTCATAACTCGAGACAAACCTACATTACAACCCTATAAAGTCCTATGTGATCCTAGGGTGATTCAATTTAAAAGTTTAAATAGTTTTGATAATCTGTGAAAATAAATTTTTCCTCCTTTAATGAGCGGAATCTTTCATTGAGATTATAGTTTTTCATTTTATATACAGCGTTCTTTATCCGTGGCATGTGCGCGACCTTGTTTCCATTTACATTTACTCTTTATCCCCGCATGTTCCGTGTGTTACCTCCCTGTTTCGAATGAATTCAGTTGATGAGTGTAATGCCCGTGAGAATTGAATATATGCTTGCTTTAATGTTTAGTATCCGATTTATTTAAGTTTTTGCCAAATCATATTTTGCATGTGCTCTCTCCCCTCCCACTTTTTAAGGTTTCAATTTAACGAAGTTTACTTTATAATGTTAATAATACGGACTTCTGTGCGAATTCATTCATTTTCTAATAACATGTTGAAATCTTATTCGTATTGTTGGGCTTGTTGCATTTGATAAGCCATATTTTTAGGAAACATATGATGCTTGTGGGTTTCATCCCTGAAAACACTCACAAGACGACACTCGTCCACTGGGTAACATGGGGGTTTAGCGACTTATTATATACGCTAAATGCAATCATCCGCCCGCAAAAGTGGATTTTATTTATTTTTATCGCTTTTGTATATATCTCATGCTTTGTGGTTTTCTTATAGTTCTTCTTGCTTTGAAGTTTATTACTAGGGACTAGCAATATGTAAGTCACGGGGTGTAATTCGTATCAAATCATGCATTTAATTACCCTCGAACTCATGCATTTTACCCCTCGGGCACTATAATGTCTATATTTATGCGTATTAATCATACAACCTCTGCTTTATGTGCTAACATGTTATTTTAGGTATTATTGAGTGTTTGTAGGTAGTAAAGTGCTAAGTGTAGAGTTTGGATGCATTCCGATAGAGATTTGTCGAAGTTAGCACATTCAGGGGCAATTTGGTAATTTCACACTTCGAGATTTTTCCCTAAGATTCACAAAAGTTGTAGATCTCGGGTCAAGCTTCGCGTGGACACAAACGGTGCTCAAATTGGAGTCCGAACGAAGAAAACACGGATCTTTAATCGGAGAAGAAATATAAGAAATTATTTAAATATTATTTTATTTATTTACTAACATTTTATTTATTTCCCTTCATGTCCCTTTCTCTTTCATTTGCAGCAAACTCCAAATTGAAATGGCGATTTTGAGTTTTGATTCGGGTTTGGCTTGGGTTTCGATTTCGTCCAAAATTGGAGCCTTTCATTCGAAATTGGAGGTCGAGTTTTGTTACGCGCATATCGAAATGGGTCCCGTATTATCCAATTTTGCAAATGGTTCTTGGTTTGGTGTTTACCACCATTGATGGGTTTTTGAGAACATGGAGATTTTTGGCCATTTTTTAACATTAAGGTATTGGCTCTCGGCATTAGCATCCATGGGAGTTGGGCAACAGACGATTTGCAGTGGTCACGGGTTATGCAACAATTGGTGGGTTTCGACAAACATAAACATGCTGGTTGTTGGCAATTTTGAAATGGGAATTTGTTTTGGCATGGCAAATTCGTAGCACCTTTTTCCCATACCTTGGTGGTCTTGGCTTAATTCAGTCGCAGCAGATGTCTCCATGAAGTGGGTCTCGATTATATGAAGCCAGGTTGTGGAGGTCTCGGCTATGGGAGCAAAGGGAAGTGGGTCGCGAGTTCAGCTCAGGTCGATCGACCGACCCTGAGACCCCGGTCGATCGGGTTTCACTTTTTTTGTCTTGGTCCATTCCACTAGGCTCCTGCTTGCCAGCGATCGACCGCGATTTGGGCGTCGGTCGACAGGCCCCTGTTTTGTTCGAGATATTTGTGTTGCTTCCCTCTTTTCTATTTTTTTTATTTCTTTTTTTCCTTTTCTTTTTAATCTTTAAATGTAACTAACCCCCTTTTATTTTCTTTTTTCTTTTTCTTTAATTAGTTAATTATAACCTGCTATATAAAGCAAACTCTTAGTTTATTTGTTGGGGGATATCATTTTAACCTATTTTTTAGGTTACTTTCGAGAGCTTCTCTCTCCTAGGTTTGTTTTCCCCATTTCTGTTTTTTTCAAGCTATTATTCCTCCTTATCCATTAATGTAAGTCCCTATTTACTATTCATTTTCATCTTCCACTTATTTATGCTTTGTCCATTTATTTCCATGCTTATTTATTATTTCCATGCCTAGATAAATTTAGTTGTTAATTTAATTAGTTGCTTTAATTAATTAGTTAGTTTAATTAATGCTTTTAATTATGTGTAGTGGCTAGTTTAATCTAGGTTGTGTCGGATTGAACTCACCTAGGGTTTATTGGTTACTTTTCTTTGGTGATGGAGTTTACGAGTTTATTTCGAGTGGGTTGTCCTAGTTATTAGGCATAGAAGATTTAATGAGGTATATCACGTATGCCCCATATTTATGACCTTGCGTGCGTAATTTTCGGGGTATTTTTTTATGCCAAAATCATAGTAGTCTTTTATGCGAATTTAGGGGTATGACAACTCTTGATTTAATTAATTAACGAAACAAGACTCAATCTTAATAACTCGTGAACCCATGTAACCATTTATACCAGTTAACTCGAGGTGAGGGATATCCGACGCAACCTATAATTTTTATTCGCTTTGTTAATCGTAGTTTAATATACACTCGCCTAGATTAATGTTTTCCTTTTGTTATCTTTTATTTTTGTTCTTTATTATCTTTTACACTTTTATTCCTGAACTATTAAATCGATTAAATTCTAGCAACTCGTCTATGTGGATTTTCGATACCCGGACTAGTTGTTATACTCCCTTAAAAGAGTGTAGTCATAGTTTAGACTTTTGTATAGAGTTGGTGAACCGAATAAAATAAAACGACCGACGTCGGTGACGTGACACCGCGATAAAACCCATTATATCACTTCCTTGATCGACGAGAAATTTTTCGATGTCCCAGCGGGCTATCCTAAGTGTGATGACCAATGCATCATGATGAGGGGTTCTCACCCCAATCAAGTATTCATCCGTGAACGCAATGTGAATATTATAATTGACATCCTTTGGTCGTCGACGCTTCCCTTCCTGAGTTTTGGTTGAGTCAATCTGAAATGCCTGCATGACTGTAGTAAGTTTCTTTACTTCATCCGAGCGACATTTCCTTTAATTTGCTTGAGGTCTGGAACCCCATGTATCACCGTGAACTAGTGGCCGATATCCTCCTCTAGAATGTTATCGGGCCTTTTCTCGCCATTCGTTGCTACCTTATCTGCCTTCTTTTGTACGAACTCATTAAGTGGGTCGGCTTGGACCAACTCCTCGAGATGAGATTTGAGGGCTTTATAATGCAGAGTTTTGTGGCTGCCCTCCTTGTGAAAAACGCATCTTAGCGCGTTATTCCGCTTGGAGGGGTCTCCTCCCATATTTTTCGGCCACTTAATAAATGGATCATGTTTGATCTTAGCAAGAATCTTGTATATTGGCTCCTTAAAGACTATATTCACAACCTGAAATGCCTTCGAGGCGTCGTTTTTGTTTCCATTTTTGCCCCCGTTCTTGTTACCTTTATTCTGAGGTTCATTCTTCTCCACTCATTTCCCATCCTTCGCGCGACCATTATCCCCTGCGTTAAGATGTGTCACATCCTCGACTTTTGTGTACTTCTCAATATGAGCCATCAAGTCATCGATAGATGTAGCCTCCTTCTTAGTTAAGGACTAGTGCGGGAGGCAGGAGCTCAGGAAATCGATTCAAAGGATGCTGCGATGACCTGCTCCAAGCAATCCTCGATTTCGCTAAATACACGTGATAGATAAAAATAAAATATGCGTGTACTTTAATATAATGCGTGTACTTTTAACTCATTAGGCAAAGTACACGCATTATATTTTAAAATACACGTGATATGAAAAAATAAAATATGCGTGTACTTTAATATTATGCGTGTACTTTTAACTCATTAGGCAAAGTACACGCATCATATTTTAAAATACACGTGATATGAAAAAATAAAATATGCGTGTACTTTAATATTATGTGTGTACTTTTCACTCTTTAATCTTCATATACTCTTTTATTTGTATACACTAAATATTTGTCTTCTTAACAGTTTTCTGTCTTCCAAAAAATACTGTGCCTATTGAAGACTGAAGCAGAAACAATGAAAAATAATGGTTTCAAAATTCAGAGGAAGTTTGATGAAGGTACATCAGATGAGTTTACATTGGATGATGATCCATTGACAGAGCAAGAAAAAAGGTGTGACACCCCGACTAATTAAATATCGGGTAGCTACTCCTTTATTAAATTAAATCAAAACGCCAAGTTGGCTCAGTTAATAGCATCACTGTCGAAAACATTTTTATTATTACTAACCACCTAGTATTTAAAAAGTAAGTTGTCAAATTTTAATTAAAACCTGATTAACATGCAGTAAAAGATTTAAAGCAAGAATAATATCACCATAACGAAATAATAGAATAACCAATACAATGATATAAATAAATCTGGAGGAAAAACTCCTCACAACAAATCCCACAACTGAAATAAGTAACGAAATACTGAATACTGAATACTGAATCACTACATACCAAAGTCTGAAAAACTGAAATGGAAATGCCTCTAAGATAATTTGGGCAACATGCCCTACAACTGAGGAATACTGAGTATGGAATCCAAATGATGTAATCGTCTAAAAGCAAATCCCTGTAGCTTCCACAAGCAGCTACAGCTCGTCATCTGAGTGAGAATCCTATGCATGGTGTCCTTGTGGCTGGGCACCTAAAATGGTTTTACAAGAAAAATAGATTTGAAAGCAAACGGGTCAGAGCCCGAATGTGGAGATATTTTAAAAACCTGCAAGTGCTTTAAAAACATTTAAAACAGTATATGCAAAATACATGTTAGGACGTGCTCTCACATGAGATACTCACCTCTCGTCTAACTGTGCACTCCTAACGTTCCTGTACCCATTCATGTGTTAACTCATAACTATCTAATTCTAAAGAGTTTCTAACACTTCTACTCGGTTCACGTTTAAGTTCCAACCTTAACAATTAAATAGAGAGTTCTACTTTAATTCTCGGATTTCCAATTATTAACAAAACCATTCATTGATAAAAGTTCTCTTTTTATCTTTTCAAAACATTACCATAACCATACTCACAGTTTAACATAGTAAATTCCTTCTCATATAACCGTATATTTTCACATCATAAATATACAATACAAGCACCTAAAGGCTAAGCTGCGGTGCACACATACTCTGCTATCCATCCCGGTACATCACGTACATAAGGATCACGCATTCCGAATCTCTCAGGAATCGTTCAGATAACAACATCACAAATAGTGGAGGCGAACACAGTCACCATCACATGGGTCACGCACATACCTACGCTCCCATGATCAGCAAACTTATTAACATCTCAATAAGTCCTTCAATGACCTATGTTCATCGAGGTAACCAATCTAAATCCGGGAAACACAAGGATAAGAAGGTCCTAAGCGAACGTAAACCTCCCGTGATAGTAAGTATGGTAGGTATGTCATACACATAAAATCATATACTAAGCATTCACACATCTTAGATATCTCGATATTAATAAAGGTATACTCTACATCATTATACCATTATTCCAAATTCATATATTTCAAGTATCCCGATAATATATAAATTAAATTGCCGACACGTCTCACGTCGTAGTTTCTTAAACTTAAAACCTATCTCAAATAGACTAATAAGTTCCCATTATTCTCACATATAACATCTTTATACCTAAGGTCTTTACTTCTGCCCCAAACCTTATTTCATCAAATTATTCAAATTTGCACTATTAACCCAAATATTATCTCACATATCGAATTTCATTAAATTAGAATAATTCCTCAAATTGAATTCCAATTAAGGTCCAATCCCATAATCATGTCTACTGGTCTTCCTTAAGGTTAAGGGTATTCGCAAGGTCTCCAATAATATTATTCAAGGATTAACACCATTAAAATTTAATTAAGGAAAAACTTTACTCATTCTAGGAAGGTCGATCGATCGACCTTTACCTTCGATCGATCGATGGTGGTCGATCGATCGACTTAAGAACATCGATCGATCGAACGCACCAGGTCTGTTACGGACTGCTTCGTTTTGCAGTTACAATTTCGTCCCAAAACACCATTTTTAAGCATGAAACTCTAAGACAAGGTTACCATAACATCATACTATCATCCTACAACAGTATTAACGTTCTAAATTCCATAATTCATCATTCCAAGGCTTAGTTTAGATCAAAACTATATCAAAAATTTCCAGAATTCTTCTTCATTCAAGAACATCATTAAACTTCTTCTAACTCCATTTTTAAGTCATCAAAGGTTCTGTTTAGAACATATAATTCGTCCAGAATATCACTACATGCAATTCCTACATAAATCATGGCTTTTAACTTCCAATTTATGGGTCTAAATTATCTTCAAAAATCAATTTCGAAAATTTCCTAAACATGGAAAAGCATAGCTTGAAACAAATGAATTTAAACCACTTGCCTTAATCTTTCTCTGAATTTGGTGTTGAATCTTGAAAGCTAAGTTGTTCTCCCTCTCTCTTTCTGCAGAATTCTCTTCCTTCTCTCTCTCTCAAGTTTCTCTAAGGATGATGACAATGGAGGTGATGGAGGTGTGTTTGGTTTTTGGTAAGTTGGAACTATATTTCAACTTCTCCCGTAGCCCATTAAGTCTCTTAGTGTAGTTAGTGGGTTAAGTGGGTTAAAGAAGAAATCAGATTTGTATTTCCAATTTTCGTCACTTTTAATTCCCAAAAATACAAAATTACCAAAAATACCCTTTAAGATGCCGGTATGGCCTAAAAATACCCCGGGACCCAAACTAAACTCCCGGCTAGTGTTTTCTGACTATCTCGACCCTTCCGGACGCGTTGGCGCACTTAAAACGACCATACAGTTAATGGAACTAAAATTTACTTTTTAAATATAATAATAAAATACCATGACGCGGCGGTCACACGCGTCTCAACAAAATTCCCAAATTGCCGTATTTAAATCTCCCGACAATTTCAATATTTCCCATATTCATATATTGCCATATATACACATTATAATTAAATACTAACTCACATCTCGTTAATATTTTTATCCGGATTAATTTCCAATTAATAAACATTTAATTCAATTAATCCCAAAAATAAATATCACAGGAAATACGGGGTATTACATACTCCCCCCCTAATAACTGAATTTCGTCCCGAAATTCGGAAAAGTAAGGTACCCCTGGAAAATAGGTATCCTCCAGTGTTCAAAACAATTATATAGAGAATTCCAAATAACTAAAACCCTCATTTCACAATGAGTTTGTTTAACATACTTGATACTTTATCAGAATAATCTCGATAAATGCACTTCGCGTTGTGCTTATTAAACAACATTTTAGTAAAATACCTTATACATCATTGGCCATTTTGTTTCAATAACCTTATGAGTCCGCACCTCACCACGCATTTACTCCCGCTTTTATCAAAACATGAGACACCCATTCTGGAAGGAATCCATAACATATCTGACTACTCTTGCCCACTCTTTGAATCTCTATTCCCGACGTTGTGACCTTTACACACGGAAAAACCACTTCAGCCTGTTGGTGTTACACCAATCTTTATAAGTACCTTGTCCACCATAAATATATACGGGTGCTTCCCCCCCTCCCCCCCAACGCTACCATTTGGTAATATATGCTCCTCATGTCTACAATGTACCTCACTAGTTATACCCGATTTGGAATTGAAAATATCGCAATGGATCCGAAATTTCTTTCATACAATCCACCAATCGTTAGTCACCTTGCTCCTGCACTTCGGGTTTTAGGTGATACAACCCTCCGTTTGAATCGCTATTTCTCACTACATATAGTCACCCCACTTGAATGTGGATATCGGGGATTTCATCCCAGTTCTAAATAGCACTACGTCGAATTACGTATCGGCGTGTTCACTATCTAATAATGTAAATTACCCCAAGTATATAACCATTTCTCTCCTTCTGGACAACATATACCACATAACCATTTCTCACTTTTTCCACTTGACCTTCCCATTCTTGGAATCGTCGACTTGGTACAAAATTATTTGGTGGTTCATCTAACCCTAACTGGTCTACTATTTACTATCCCTCTTTCAATGCCGATATTCACATAAACTTTCCCCCGTTCAAAGATACTTGATGATCTTATTCTCCCGACGAATACCAAAAGTTTGGAACTTTACCCCTTTTCACTACTTTGTACATAACTAGACTTCATACCTGATTGACATCCTCATTTTATCTACTCTTGAGTTACCCTCAACATTCGATTGATGGGAAAAACACCCCGCCCGCTCGGGGAGAGTGAACGATGCGCTACTATCGATAAACTAAACTAATCCACAAATAACAAGGTATACAGCATCCAAATTCCACAATAAAACAAGAAACCACTATTCTCATCTTCAATTTAATACAACAAATCTCTCGAAATAATTACAACAATCCAACTATCTCGAAAATAAAATAAATCTCCAAATTTGAACATGCTACACTGACTACACATGATAGTCACTTACACCTTTTCTTATGATGTTAACCTCATAAGTAATAATCTCGCCTGTCCGTTTTCCCTCTTCCTTTGATTTACACTTTAGCAATTCAAGGTGTTTATGCCCCTTATAACCCAACTATACGATTTTTAAACATTATATACGCTTCATACAAATCTCAAACTATTTATTGTCACTGAAAATACAACGGTGCTATACCACTAGGGCGTTCTCAATCGCTTCTGAATTACAAATCCTAAATCCTCCTTATCCTCAATGCGTCCCTCAACATGCCGTGCCAAAACTAATATTATTAGTACTTACATCGTAATTTACTAACAACTGGCTCTAATGGCCTTACAACATAATTTACTCTTTGTAACTTCCCGTTATAACTACATACTCCCGTATCGATAAAGGTATCCAATTCATGAACGAAGGTTCACACTTCTCCTTACTACCAATCTTACGCTAAGTTTCATGCGTGGAGTGTCTCGCAAAGCGAAATCCAAACAAGGAACCCCCCCGATACACTACTACCTAACATTGTTGGTCATCGGAATCCGTTAAGCCCTGTCCATAGTATGTACCCCTACACTCTCGTTTGTCAACAAAGTTACATTTTGCCGCAATGACACGTAAACAAGAATCTCCCTTCGAATGACACTTTCTCTTGACACTGATGGTAATCACATTCCATATACACCACGTAACTAAGATCGGGGTTCTCAAAATCCCGTCCCCAGACATACAACTATGAGTATAAACTCCCAAATCTCTAACGGGGAATAAGACAATGCACTCTTTTTGTTACTATCTCTCTATCGTTAATTATAAAAACCAACTAACTCTTTGTTGACTAGAAAATCAATTACATACGACTCATAATAATGAAATCCCTACGCATAATGGGATTCAATATCCGAGACCATTATACCACTTTGAAATCACAACACATTCAAATATATGTATATATATACCTATATACAAATGTACAATTGGGAGTCCGACCCTCTCACAGATGGGGCCTCGCCAGAACAAAACATGCTACCCCAAGGTGGCAATCCAAATAAACTTGTAATACCAGCACACTATCGGTATAATCATATATATAAAGCCATAAATAATATCATCTCATAATCGTATAATACATCACTAAAACGAGTAATTTCAATAAATCAAAACCGTTATTAATATACCCATTCATCCTCCGCGGATGACAATAAAAGTAAATCCCCCCACGCTATCAGGGAAAAATGTTCTTATATATAATAAAGTTACTGATATACTCACTAAATTCGACTCTCAAGTGAAAATAACAATAGTGACAAATGTAGCAACTCATTCACGCCACAAATAACATGCATCATCATCTGAGAATGTAACTCATACTTCTATCTTATCAATCGTCCTGGCTACTCAAATGGTTCCTGGACATACCACACATATCTGACTCAAACCGAATATTTCAATAACTGATGCCCTCGTCAGGCACAATACCTTGATCCTTACCCTTGTATCGGGAAAATTTTATAACGCACGGGTTTCACTCCCCACAGAAATATCTCTACACATACTCCACTTATCTTTTGTCTCACAAATCATGTTAAGGTGGTCCATCTCTCGGACGTTGGTAGTCTTGACTCAGATGACTATCTCTGTTGTTCCCTTAGTGTTGACGGCCCTAAGGATCACGCTACTAATTTTCCACCTCTCTTACTGAAATTACCATCGCTCGGTAGTAATTCCTCTATCGGATTATTTTAACGGTTTCTCCATTGGGTCTTCCCATTGTGGTGCTTCTCCAACACCAGTTTTCCCAGTCTTACTTTATGTAAGGTTCTCGATTCTCGTGTCTCCCCACCCGGGGATGTTTACCTCCAAATTAACACTATGCAACAATACCATTTGCTTTAACCGTCCAGGCAGAATCCTGCCCGAAGGGCTTGCGATTCTCCTCTGTAAATTCTTCCTTTAATATCCCCTTTTCCGTTTCACCTACTTCACCCGGTGTAGGGTTCACTAAATAATTTTTATTTCTCCTCACAAAGTGACCTCTGTCCGGACCTTTCGTGTGAGTTCGGAACGACATTCGTTTCTCACCCTAAACATTTGATCACGAAACTTATGGTCAAATCATTCGTGTACGCCTTCTCTCGACGTTACATCCCACTTATAAGTGTGGTGATTGTTTCTCCCCATAGAAACTCCGCTCTCACGTGATAAGAAAATTTTCCTCAAATTTTTCATTCTTGATTTGCCATACGCCGGCACGAGTCCAATTCTTTGGATACTTTGCGTTCGTTTGGCTAGCACATGCCGTCTTCTCCTTTAGAGTATTGCTACTGCTGGTTCTCTTCAATGTTACATTTAATTCTTACTCTCCCATTACAACCTTGTTGGATGTGCCTAATTTGATCCCATTCCTACTATAGCCCTACCCTGAAGTCTCAGGTTGCGTCTTAGCCTTTTATATCATCCAGGACTTCCGTGCCATAGTATCGGTGACTTCAACTACGGTTATCCTTCTTTAAATAAATCAATTATTCTCAATATAAGTTTGCCTCCTGCTGTTCACCCATTTGTCTTCGCCTGACGTACTGCATTGTTCGGTACTCAAATACACCCGATCGCAAATAAGATTCACTACCATATGTATTAAAGCAGGAGAAAGAAATCTCACCAAAGATATCAACAATCCTAAGCATAGGGCTCTATATCAAAGAAAGCTCAGCGGAAATATAATAAGCCGTATAGATCCTAAGGACACTAGAACCTGATGCTCTGATACCACCTGTGACACCCCGACTAATTAAATACCGGGTAGCTACTCCTTTATTAAATTAAATCAAAACGCCAAGTTGGCTCAGTTAATAGCATCACTGTCGAAAACATTTTTATTATTACTAACCACCTAGTATTTAAAAAGTAAGTTGTCAAATTTTAATTAAAACCTGATTAACATGCAGTAAAAGATTTAAAGCAAGAATAATATCACCATTCACCATAACGAAATAATAGAATAACCAACACAATGATATAAATAAATCTGGAGGAAAAACTCCTCACAACAAATCCCAAAACTGAAATAAGTAACGAAATACTGAATACTGAATCACTACATACCAAAGTCGGAAAAACTGAAATGGAAATGCCTCTAAGAGAATTTGGGCAACATGCCCTACAACTGAGGAATACTGAGTATGGAATCCAAATGATGTAAGCGTCTAAAAGCAAATCCCTGTAGCTTCCACAAGCAGCTACAGCTCGTCATCTGAGTGAGAATCCTATGCATGGTGTCCTTGTGGCTGGGCACCTAAAATGGTTTTACAAGAAAAATAGATTTGAAAGCAAACGGGTCAGAGCCCGAATGTGGAGATATTTTAAAAACCTGCAAGTTCTTTAAAAACATTTAAAACAGTATATGCAAAATACATGTTAGGACGTGCTCTCACATGAGATACTCACCTCTCGTCTAACTGTGCACTCCTAACGTTCCTGTACCCATTCATGTGTTAACTCATAACTATCTAATTCTAAAGAGTTTCTAACACTTCTACTCGGTTCACGTTTAAGTTCCAACCTTAACAATTAAATAGAGAGTTCTACTTTAATTCTCGGATTCCCAATTATTAACAAAACCATTCATTGATAAAAGTTATCTTTTTATCTTATCAAAACATTACCATAACCATACTCACAGTTTAACATAGTAAATTCCTTCTCATATAACCGTATATTTTCACATCATAAATATACAATACAAGCACCCAAAGGCTAAGCTGCGGTGCACACATACTCTGCTATCCATCCCGGTACATCACGTACATAAGGATCACGCATTCCGAATCTCTCAGGAATCGTTCAGATAACAACATCACAAATAGTGGAGGCGAACACAGTCACCATCACATGGGTCACGCACATACCTACGCTCCCATGATCAGCAAACTTATTAACATCTCAATAAGTCCTTCAATGACCTATGTTCATCGAGGTAACCAATCTAAATCCGGGCAACACAAGGATAAGAAGGCCCTAAGCGAACGTAAACCTCCCGTGATAGTAAGTATGGTAGGTATGTCATACACATAAAATCATATACTAAGCATTCACACATCTTAGATATCTCGATATTAATAAAGGTATACTCTACATCATTATACCATTATTCCAAATTCATATATTTCAAGTATCCCGATAATATATAAATTAAATTGCCGACACGTCTCACGTCGTAGTTTCTTAAACTTAAAACCTATCTCAAATAGACTAATAAGTTCCCATTATTCTCACATATAACATCTTTATACCTAAGGTCTTTACTTCTGCCCCAAACCTTATTTCATCAAATTATTCAAATTTGCACTATTAACCCAAATATTATCTCACATATCGAATTTCATTAAATTAGAATAATTCCTCAAATTGAATTCCAATTAAGGTCCAATCCCATAATCATGTCTACTGGTCTTCCTTAAGGTTAAGGGTATTCGCAAGGTCTCCAATAATATTATTCAAGGATTAACACCATTAAAATTTAATTAAGGAAAAACTTTACTCATTCTGGGAAGGTCGATCGATCGACCTTTACCTTCGATCGATCGATGGTGGTCGATCGATCGACTTAAGAACATCGATCGATCGAACGCACCAGGTCTGTTACGGACTGCTTCGTTTTGCAGTTACAATTTCGTCCCAAAACACTATTTTTAAGCATGAAACTCTAAGACAAGGTTACCATAACATCATACTATCATCCTACAACAGTATTAACGTTCTAAATTCCATAATTCATCATTCCAAGGCTTAGTTTAGATCAAAACTATATCAAAAATTTCCAGAATTCTTCTTCATTCAAGAACATCATTAAACTTCTTCTAACTCCATTTTTAAGTCATCAAAGGTTCTGTTTAGAACATATAATTCGTCCAGAATATCACTACATGCAATTCCTACATAAATCATGGCTTTTAACTTCCAATTTATGGGTCTAAATTATCTTCAAAAATCAATTTCGAAAATTTCCTAAACATGGAAAAGCATAGCTTGAAACAAATGAATTTAAACCACTTGCCTTAATCTTTCTCTGAATTTGGTGTTGAATTTTGAAAGCTAAGTTGTTCTGCCTCTCTCTTTCTGCAGAATTCTCTTCCTTCTCTCTCTCTCTCAAGTTTCTCTAAGGATGATGACAATGGAGGTGATGGAGGTGTGTTTGGTTTTTGGTAAGTTGAAACTATATTTCAACTTCTCCCGTAGCCCATTAAGTCTCATAGTGTAGTTAGTGGGTTAAGTGGGTTAAAGAAGAAATCAGATTTGTATTTCCAATTTTCGTCACTTTTAATTCCCAAAAATACAAAATTACCAAAAATACCCTTTAAGATGCCGGTATGGCCTAAAAATACCCCGGGACCCAAACTAAACTCCCGGCTAGTGTTTTCTGACTATCTCGACCCTTCCGAACGCGTTGGCGCACTCAAAATGATCATACGGTTAATGGAACTAAAATTCACTTTTTAAATATAATAATAAAATACCATGACGCGGCGGTCACACGCGTCTCAACAAAATTCCCAAATTGCTGTATTTAAATCTCCCGACAATTTCAATATTTCCCATATTCATATATTGCCATATATACACATTATAATTAAATACTAACTCACATCTCGTTAATATTTTTATCCGGATTAATTTCCAATTAATAAACATTTAATTCAATTAATCCCAAAAATAAATATCACCGAAAATACGGGGTATTACAAAAGGACAGTAGATTTCTTATTGGAAAGTGATCTCAAATTTGACCTAATAAGAGATCATGAATGCCCTAAACAATATAATGGGTAAGAAAAACTTCATTTCTAAAAATTACTAATTTGTATCTTTTCAAAAAATTTCATCACATCATACTAATTTGTATATTTGTTTTATTTTAATTTCAGGGTTGACTGTGGGGTGTTCTGCATGTACTACATTGAACAAATAAGCAGAAACAAATAAATGCAAAAATTATTTCAAGACCCTGACATGCTAAAACAAAGAGCATATATACTTGGGGAAATTCTTCTATCAAAATATTTCTTCCCCCGAAAGGAGAAAAAACTTCTATAAATTGTGATTCAAATACAAAACATATTTGTAATTTGTTTTGTGTTATATATATATTGGTTATTGTTTACAATATTTATTACACCAAAATATTTTTTTTTCGTTGGTGCGGACCACAATCCACGTAAGGTTTAGACAAACAATGCACCTGAGTGTTATGAAACAATGTACAGTCAGTTTTCACGAAAAATACAAGTGATAATTACTAAGTACACCAATGAATTCTTCAAAGTACACGCATTTTTACTAAAGTACACGCACTGGTTAATATAATAAATTTTTATTATTTTAATTGAAAACTACTTTGAAGAATTCATTCAGGACACAATAACCAAAATCAATTTATTAAGCTCAACTACTCACTTCCCAACTACTTTTGGTCAAGAAATAAATAGCTTTAACTTTTCCTATAAAAGAGTAATATTTGTTCATTTCTTAACCATTACATCTAGGGTAGAGATAACATGATGGCTATTCCTGCAGAAAACTTGTGAGAAACTCTTGAGAGAGATGAAATAAATAAAACAAAAATAAGGCAAATTGAGGAAAATATTTCCTCATATGAAATTGCCTTTGAGCAGTTTCAAAGATATGTGAGGGAAGGCTATTCTAGACTTCCACCCAATCCCATAGATTTATTTGATGTGGACGAGGACCCTCCTCAAACACATGAAGACCTCATGTCTTTCTATACACAAGAAGTTCACATGAAAATCGCCAAGCTGAAGGAGAAGAAGGCTCTCCATGAAGGCCTTGTAGCTGTCATAGAAGACGAAATTCGACACTGGTCGAATTTAATTGACTCTCTTCCTGACACCCTAGATGCCTTTGACAAACATCCCTAATGGAAGCTTCTTTAGTTTTTTCAGGTTTCGTTATTGGAAAAAATTATACTTTATTTTTTGTTTTTAATAAAAATTTTATTTCTTTCATGCATGTGTTGTTAGTTATGTCATACACCAAATATAGTAAAGTACACGTGAACCCTTATAAAAATGATCACGTGTATTGTAAAAAATTTAAACATTAATATCATTTCATGTAAAAAAATTGGTATGTCAAAATATGATTGCGTGTATTATAAATTATAATACACGCAAATTTTTATAAAGCACAAACAAGATATTGTCCCAAAACATTATATAAATGCGTGTACTCTATATATTACACGTGTACTTTATATTTTTGTCATATCAATATGCGTGTACTTTGCTAAAACATGCATGTACACTTATATTTAAATGCGTGTACTTTAATTATCAATGCGTGTACTTCGTAAAGTACACGCACATTCATCAAGTATACGCATATTATATTTATATTATGCATGTACTTTAATTATCAATGCGTGTACTATAATTATCAATGCGTGTACTTCATAAATATAATATAATATTATATTAATATTATGCGTGTACTTCATGCATCTACATCACAAATGCGTGTACTTAATAAGTGTTCTTTATCAAGTACACTTATATTTATATGCGTGTACTTTATTATCAATGCGTGTACTTCATAAATATTTAAATGCGTGTACTTATAAGTGTACTTTATTAAGTACACTTATATTTAAATGCATGTACTTATATTTAAGATGCGTGTACTTAATAAGTGTACTTTATTAAGTACACTTATATTTAAATGTGAGTACTTCATAAATATAATATAATATTATATTTATATTATGCGTGTACTTCATGCATGTACATCATAGAGTACACGCATATTTCATCAAGTTAATCTAAATTAAATGTCATTAATAAAGTACACACATGCTATTATAAAGTAGCCGCATATTGACTGGCCAAATCCATTTTTAAATGCGTGTACTTTATGTATTCTATGTGTACTTAATAAATTACACGCATCTTTATAAAGTACACGCATAGTCTATAAAGTACACGCCTATTGAAATATTTGTATAATAATGTCGTTGGCGCGGACCATAATACCCATAGGAGTTTAAGAATATGAGTGACATAAATGTCTTTTATAAAGTACAAGCACATTGTAATGTCCAAAACCATTTTCCAAACAGTACATGCATTTATATACGTCTACTTGATAAAATTACATGCAAGATACATAAAATACACGTATATTGAATTATATTTTTGTCATATCAATATGCGTGTATGCATGTACAATTATATTTAAATGCGTGTACTTCAATTATAAATGCATGTACTTCATAAAGTACATGCACATTTCATCAAGTACACGCATATTATATTTATATTATGCGTGTACTTCATGCATGTACATTAATAAAGTACACGCATGCTTTTATAAAGTACACGCATATTGAGGTGACCAAATCCATTTTTAAATGCGTGTACTTTATGTATTATATGTGTACTTAATTAAGTACACGCATATTTCATCAAGTACACGCATTGATAAAATTTCTTTGGACATCAAAATGCGCGTGTACTATACATAACATGCGTATACAAAGGTAAAGTGCACGTGAACATCAGGAAAAATGATCACGTATGTTTTATGAAAAATATGTGTACAGCAACACAAAAAACAAGCTAAAAATGGTTAAAATAAATTACATTCATTTATGTGAAACAAATGGTTTATTAATTAATTTATTCAATCAAATGGTTAAAATGAATGAATTCAAAAATTTTAAAAATAGTCAAATGGGTTCCTTACAAGTAGACCTGTAATGACCCGTTTTACTACACCTCGAGTAAGTAACTTCCCTTACTGGGATCTCACCAGAAGACTTTATTCTCTTATTTCTTGGCATGTCTGTCGGTCTCTTAGTCATTGGTGAAAGGACAGATGGATTTTCAAGAATAGGAATATTTAAGGAAATCAAATCAGGAAGAGGAATTATACGTATCGAGTATGATTTTCTGTAGAAAGATACCTTATAGTACTCCTCAATATAATCATAAATACTGGTCCCTTTCCTCCGCACAACACAATCAGCATGAGAACATGGAAAACATCTAATCTGCCAACTCTTACAAGAACAAGTCCTTTCTCCTAAGTCAACTGTTGCTCGCACTTCTGAATGAACTTCAAATACATTTTGACTTGAGCGACTAATAGTCCAATGTCGGCTTTTATTCCAATTTCCATTCAGTAACTTTTGAAAAAAAAAGACATAGCTCATTTGTCCAAGTGTCAGACTCAATAAGTTTATTTGCATTGAAATTCATAATCTTCACTCTCAATTTATCAAGCATATTCATTACTGGTAAATGACTTTCCTCCAATATCCATGAATTGAATGACTCCGCAACATTAGATGCCATGTCACCATACCGTTTACCAGGGAAATATGCACATGACCAATTCTCGGGAGCCAAACTAACAATGAAATCGGCAATAACAGCTCCTCCTTCCTCCTTCCTTCTTCAATGCTTCAATATTCTTGTGAAATACATCTACTGAGACAACATATACACAAGACAAGAAATCTTTAACAATTTTGTTTCGAAATCCAACACAATTCCCCCGAATTTTCTTTTTTATATTCCCTTGTAAATGATGTATACAGTAGGAATGTGCAGACAACGGGAAGACCCTCGAAACAACTTCAAGTAATCCATTGTTTCGATCTGATATAAATGTTATGTTTCGATATTGCTCAACTACTGCACTATGCAAATTGACAAGAAACCACATCCAGTTATCTTCGGTTTCGGAATCAACAACAACATATGCAACAGGAAAAAGTCATGAAATATAAAATATATCAAAATTAAAATAAATAACACATCCATGTATAACACTTTGTATATTGCTGCTGCTGGCGCAGACCCTAAAACACATGGGAAATATATTATGTGTTTAATTTAAATTGTTTGTAAATAACAAGATAAAACATAAAAATGTACCGTACACATGATAAAGATAAAAAGACATGCACGTTTACCTTCCAATCTTTTGCTTGGCTTTATTATTAACAACACTAACATCAACATACACGCATAAAAATGTAAAGTTCAGGTGAACTAAACAAAAATATTCAAAGGTACTTTACATTTTCAACATGTACTTTGCTTTATTATTTCTAAATAACAACACCTATCATCAAAGTACACGCATTAAAATGAAAAGTACACGTGAAATTAAGAAAAACATTCACGTGTACTTTACATGTACTATGCGTGTACTTTAGTTTGTATTCAACATAACATCATCATCAAAGTACACGCATAAAAATGAAAAGTACACGTGAAATTAACAAAAACATTCACGCGTACCTGACATGTAAAATGCGCGTACTTTACTTAGTATTACACGTAACATCATCATCATCAAAGTACACGCATAAAAATGAAAAGTACACGTGAAATTAACAAAAAATTCACGTGTACTTGACATATACTATGCGTGTACTTTACTTAGTATTACACGTAATAAGACATATCATGAAAATACACGCAGGAAAATGAAAAGTACACGTGAACTAAAACAAAGACCATCAAAGGTATTTTATATTTTTATGCTTGTATTTTGATGATATGGAATGTAACAAATAAAATGTCAATGCAATACACAAAATAAAATATTTACAATTAATTTACCATTGTTCCCATTCCTTGCAGTATCTGATAGTATTGTTCCACAGTAACGGCTCTTCAAAAAGGCACCAACATGAAATAAAACAGGTCTGCAGTATTGAAATCCATAAATACATCCTCCAAACATTACAAATATTCTCTTGAATTTTTTACTCTCATGTTCCACGTCAAGGATGCAATGCGACCCAGGATTATACTGCAATAGAAGGTCACGATAATTATTCATTAATGCATAAGAAACCTTTTCATCACCATGTATATCAACATCAACCATCTCTTTCGCACGCCATGCATGTTGATAAGCTATATCAAGACCATAATTCTTCTTCATATCTCTAACAACATCAATTGGTCTCAATAACGGGTTATCTCTAAGATCATCAGCTACCAATGTTGAAACCAATTTGGAGGCTATCATTTTGGCTGACGGACTATGAAAGACACCTCTACATGTATGCTCATTATTCATTACACGTATGTAAAAGTATCCATTTATTGTAGATAATGAAGAATGAATTCTCCACATGCAATTCTCAATAGTGTTTTTAGAGCATTCAGCCGTCACTCGAGTTTTATCATTCTTCAAATACACATACTTGAACCCAACCTCAACGGCATACTTTCGCAATTTATCCCGAAATTCCACTACACCTCCGTCAAAACACTGCTGCTCATGACTTATATAAGTCTTCCAATCATTCGAAAGATAGACTTTCGACTTACTTGGCTCCACACCTCCAAGATAAAAGTCATTTTAATTGCAACTATTAAAATCATTTACAGTGTCTGATGATAAAGACTCTAACCTCTGTGTATTTGTATCACCACTGTCAACCCTCTTAGAACTTGTATTACTGCAGTCAACCCCTTCAAAAATTCGATTAGAGCATTCAACCCGTTCACGACATGTATTACATGGAAATGGTAATGAATCAATGACATATATCCAAATGAAATTAACTTTCACGATCAATTGGGACCGCAACATACAACAAACATCGTTGTCACAAACCAACATGAACCGACATTCATCACCTAATGAATACCTCAATGAAAAACTCTCACTTATCAAATTAGTAAACCTAATACACAACTCATTGCATATGAAATCTAATGAGCTATCTTCAAATATTTCAATACAAGCCATATTATCCAAATAACAACACCTTGCTATTACACTACTTACCATAATGTCCTGCAGTAAAACAAAGACGAAAAATATTTACTTCAAGGTCAACAATTCTAAAAATGTGTGCAATAATTTAATGCATGAAATATCAAAATATTTATTTATAATTAATATAAAATTACAGGCACTTTTTAAAAATCTATACATGAAGCAATAAAGCACACACATATTTTCAAAAAATCAATCACGTATACTTTATAAACACTGCGTGTACTTTGAAAACTGATATCGAACTGGTTATTTTCGCTGGCGCGGAGCCATATCAATAAGTGATTCAATACCAAATCAAAATCAAGGACTTTTAAAATTAGAATGAAACATCAATAATATTCATTCAGCACATTCAACTAACAATTACAAATATTGATAAATATAACTTATATATGAAGAATCCAAACATAAATACATAAAAAACACAAAATAAAAACATATACATATATAACATATAAAAAGCTATTAAATCACATGAATGAATATTACAATGAGTATCTTGAGTCAAAACAAATGACATATACTTATTGTAATCGATCGAAAATAGAAAAATAAAGGACATATACTTATTGTAATCGATCGAAAATAGAAAAATCAACTGCTGATAAAGATAAACTTACAAATGATAGAGCCAAGTGATACAGGTAGAATCGATTAAGAACACTGTAATCGATTATAGGACAAACGATCAAAGCATAAGATTGATGTTATTTTCGATTTCGGAGAATAGTCGTTAGTTGCAGAGAAAATTTCAATAGCCGATTAGGTTTATGATTTTTTTAAATTGGGGGTATTTATATGTTGGAGCTAATCGTTTAAAATTTGGTTCACCGATTTTTTTGTCCAAAATTATTAGTCCAAGAACTAGATCGTAAAAACCTAAATACTATTCTCCCCTCAAAAACCCCGCTTGAAAAACAAAGCCCTAAAAATACACCCAAAAAATCTCTCCTCTCCGATCTATCCACTCCACCCGTTTCCAACCCCTCTCTACCCTTTCGGTTGTGGCCACCCGTCTCCAATCCCTCTCTCTCTCCTCCGACATCCGTCGTCTCCCCGGCCAAACCCAAACCCAAACCCCCCCTCTTTGGACACAAACGAAATCATCACAAACTCCCGAATCAAGGTATTTTTACTCTGAATATTTCAATCTTCAGATATTTGTTGCTCGTGTTTCTCTACTTTTATAGTTTTCGTCAAAATATTACTACGATGAGATTTGTATATAATTTCTTCTGATTTAAGAATTTTCAGTTCTGAGATTCATAGAGCTTTTTAGTTACATCTTTTGCATTCATTTTTTTAATTTATTAATTCTGATATGTTTCGAAATAATTGATGCATTTGAATTGCTCAACTTCGTAGAATCAGTTATAGTTTATGTTTAATTTTGCCGTACCAGGTGTTTATTTATTCAACTTTGTGTATTTTTCAATTTTCTGGTTTAGGCTTTTTTCTCCATAGCACAATTTTTATCTTCTCCTCTTAAATCTGTAATTTGTATTTTAATGTAATGGGAAATTGGGGATCTCAATGTGATCCATTTTTTTTTCTCATGTGAAAGTGTGAATGTCAGTTTGTACTAGTTGTATGCAACTGTCATTGGCCTTTCAATTACAAATTTTTCTCCCCTTAGCTGGATTTCAGATTCATTGTTTGGTTTTTCACATTTGGTCTTATGTCGGTTGACACCCCACCCCCCATTTACTCTGTCTCAATTCTATGATTTCATAGGAATGTCAGTTGTTGCAACTGTATATTTGAATATTGATATATGAATGGGACCTATTGTACTTCTGTTTAAGACCTATTTACATATATTTTCCTTCAAAATATTTTTGTTTTTGTAACAAACTGTAGAATTATTAGTTCATTTATATGTCAATGGTCGGGCTTCATCCATGAATTGGAGGAAAACATAGTTTCATAGATGATTTTCTTTGAACCTCAACTTCAAGGGTGATGGTTTTAAACCATACTCAAATGTTCTGATGCAGTCTAGTAGTCATTTTTATCCGTTGTCCTAAGGCTTAACTGATTTTGCTTTGGGTATTACTGTGATCATCAACGACAACAAAGCTTCCTGTAAGCGCGTGTTTAGTGCAAAGGCTCATCGTCAACTTTTGTACTAAACATACATGTATGTAATTCAGTATTTACAATGATCTTCAAATATCAAGACATGAAAATAATTTTTCTTATATGAATCCGAGTCGGATTTAACCTTTCAAGGACCTAAACTGATAAGATATATTCTATAAATATGTTATAATTATAATTACACGAGTACCATTTGATCTCAATTATCAATCCAATGGTGATCATTAATTTAGTTAGATATAAACTATTGAAATTTGTATTAATTGATTCAGTTGGTCTACTTATAGATCCATCGAATTAACGAATCTAAATCCGTTGGATTTAGCTAAAAACTTGATCCATTTACAGACCTAGCCCCACTACGATATCAACCCCTTCCTCGCTCTATATGCTCATTCCGTTGGATTTAGATCAGAACATGATCCATTTATTGTCTCATTTTATTATTTTTTAGTATTAAATGTAATAAAAGGGGACCGGGCATGCTTCTCTTAGATCAAAACTTGATCCATGGATGCATGAATCCCCCCTGATGCTGATTATGCACTGTGGAGTCTAATTATGCTTTTGCAATTTCAAACTTCCCTTAATTTTACTCTGATTTGTTTTATAATCCAACAGATGACCTTGTTTCTTCAGTTTAAGCTAATGAAGTTGCATATTGATGTTAGACCTTTCTTTTTTTCAGTTCAGGCATTATCGGTTCTTGCAATTCAAACTCTTAAGCTCATAGGGATTTTTGTTCATTTCTGTTTGTAAGTGTGACTGAATGTTAATTAATAGTAAAAATTGTTATGTTTGTTATGTTATTTTAAATGTACAAGTTCATAAACGTATTTTGTGGCTGTTAAAAGTACCCCATCCTTGATGGTTTTTGTTTCACTAATGATTCCACATATATGTTTTGTTTCACTTATTTTGTGGATGTTTTTATTTAGATTATGTGTGATAGTTTAGAGATTTACTTTTGATATAATGGGCAAGGTTTCATATATGTTTCTCTTTAATTTTTAATTTTTTATAGCACCTCGAACAAGGTTACTGCTGCTGCTGTTGTGTATTATCCAAGAAACTGTGGTTACTGCTGCTGTCAGAGCAAAATACATGAAAAATTTGGCTACTACTGTTGTTAAAGCAAG
>CASBWL010000504.1:0-56615 GCA_949130495.1 Sambucus nigra
ATAAGCTCTATCAAGAAATTCCGCCCCCTTTGAATGAGGGTGATACAAGGTATTTATAGCCCACGGACTGTACATGAAAGGGTTGATACATTAAATGATATACATATGAAATGGTAATACATTTAATGCAGCGTGTGCGTCAAGATGATAAACATTCAATGAATAATTGAACTGTTGATTATCTGGCAATTAATGTTACGGCCGAGATGCAGATCGGACCGCCTTAGTTGCTCGTTGCTCAGGAGCTCCTCGGAGCGCTAGAGTACCTCGGAGTGTTGAAGTTCCTCGGTGTATCCTCGTTTCTGACTCCATATTCAGTTTCATCATTTGTAGGGCATGTCGCCCATTTCTTTTAGAGACATTTTATATTCAGTTATTCAGACTTTGGTTTGTAATTAATTCAGGATGCAGACTTGTTTTATTTATTTCCATATTGGGATTGTTGTGAGGAGTATTTTCCTCTAGACTATTTATTACTTGTTGATTACACTATTGGGACTTTATTGTGAATGGTTATGTTATTCTTTCATAATTGATTTATTGCATGTTAATCAGATTTAATTTAAAATTTGACATCTTACTTTTTAAATACGAGGTGGTTAGTAATCATTAAAATGTTTTCGACAGTGATGTTATTAACTGAACCAACTTGGCATTTTGTATTAATTTAATAAAGGAGTAGCTACCCGGTATTTAATTAGTCGGGGTGTCACAGGTTTGTTGTCGTAATTCTTTAGGAGTAATAGGTCCCATCTTAGTCAACTCATTAGTAAGTGCATCACTAGAGAGACTTCTTTGTACTTCAACTCATTCATTTTGAGGATTGACTTGTAGACTACTAGATCAAGATGCACTTCTTGTAGACCGACCAACACTAGGAAGCATGTCGATGGATTCTTGTCCTGATGAAACTTATTCTTTAAAGCCATTATTACCTAGAATATAATTTAAAACATAATCCTCATCCTTTGATGCAAGCTTTGAACCACCTGCAAAAAAGGCTCCCGAGATTTAGCTAATAGACTATGTTCTTGCTATGAAAACTAAGCCTATCTTGTATCAATTATGATAAAGATATTTTTTATACACAAAACAACAAATATACATTTTCCCATAAAGACAGACATTATATCAGCGAACTTAGAACTTATTATAAAATCTTCAAATTATTATAGATACTTCATAATGTTACTATCAAACCAATCAATTCCCAGTACAAGAATTCTTTTCCTGATTCATAGGTATACTCATAAGTTTCAAGGGCCATAGTTATGTAGACACAGAATGCATTGGATCTAGCAATATCATATGTGTACATTTGGAAACAGTCTTGATTTTTTTTAGTCCATTCCAAATTATCAATCGTGTTTCTTTAATAGGGTGTGATTGCAAAATTATCCATTCGAACAATATTCATGGGATAATTTTTACAAAACTATCCATCCCATTAGTGAAAGATTCAACAGTGGGAATGAAAGAATGAAATGTTTGCAAAATTGAAGTATAAGTAGATATCAAATTCAAGATTAGATTAGATTTTGGATAAAAAGAAGGTTGTTACATGCTAAGCTTTACATACTATATTTCTTTTTATAAAGAATGAAATTTTATCAAGAATAATAAAAGTAGAAGTTAAACACATTGGGGACAAATGATCCCCACTGCTTAGCCCATCTCCAATGGAGGAAGATACTAGAAGAAGAATCTCCAAAATACAAAGATGATGGTGCTAAAAAACAAACTTACTACAATGATTAGCCTAGCTTCAAACAGCTAGGCTAAAGAATAACAAAAGTAGAAGTTGAAGAAGAGCTAGGAAGGGATGGGTTCGAAGAGGGTTGTAGCTGTTTGATTTCCTCTCTCTACTCTGTAAGTGGTTTTGTTCGATTTTAGACGATGAAAAGATTTCGTTAGTGTGGTGGATTTTAATTGGTTCTCCAAACATTGGAGGAAGTTATTGGAAAATTCTAGAGCCGTCGAGGGTAATTAATGGGTTGAATTGTTTTTTTTGTTTGGTTCAATATTTGTTTGGATTGAATGGGGCCAGTTTTTTGTTTGGATTGGTAATTTATGGTCTAGTATTTGTAAATGAGTGGATTTGATAAGCCTTTGTAAATGTTTAGTGAGATAAATAATTTTTTTGGTAAATGAGATGAAATTTAAATATAATGTTTTGAATACATTTAATATTATTATATAATTTTATATTAATAGCCTCTCTCGCACTGCACCCATATTTATATAATGTTTTGAAAAATGTCGCACTCGCGCATTTGCACTCGCACCCCTTTTGCTTTGCGTATTTGTGACTTAGCTCGTGACCAAGTATAACAACTTTGACAAGAAATTTAGCTAACAAAAATGAAAGTTTGATATATGCTCGGGGAAAAATATATCTTAAAGAATATTAAAAATTAACCTCTACAATCTCAGGTGTCATAATTCAAATTTGAACATGTTGAATCTTCTTTCCTTATGAAAAATAGCGTTTTTCGTACTCCATTCACTATAGCTTATAAACAACAACATTCCATTATTTGAAGTGCCGAATTCAAATTCTCCGCTCCCTAGCATCTTGTTTAGTATCGAGTCAGATATGTTACTTTAGTCATTAGGCAAGGAGGTTGTTGTCGCTAAATAAAGGCCAAAAAATATTCCTACAACAAATAATAACACAACTAGACTCTAAATCATAAATAATCTTAAAAAAAACATTTATCACAACTAAGTACCAAACCGAACTTGTAATATTAACTAAAAACAACCAAAATTATAGTTCTTATTCCCAGAATCGCGTTCAAGTCAGAGATTCCAACGTAAGGCCAACTCATAATGGGCATATGGAGAGTACCAGAATACCATATATTGTACTGCAATGTTATTTACCTATTTGAGATTTGTGTATTCCAAACACACAAATATACACCTTCATATGTGGAAATTAAATTGAGTAATGTGGGACCCATTTGAAATATTGAGTAATGTGGACCCCAACACCTTGTTTGGTATCGCATCGAATTAAATTGAGTATTTTAACCCCAACGCCTTATTTCGTACATCATCAAAATTGCATCCTTTGTCATTGGACAGGGAAGTTGTTGGCGTAACTAAAGGCCTAAAAACATTCCTATCTCATACAAGAACACAACTTGTCTCTGAAGCATAAATAATTTACAAAAGAAAAACATCTATGGCAACTTTTTACAAGACCCCAGTGCAAATATCAACCATATACCAGCTGAATTATAATTTCTAGCTACAGAAATTATATTCAATTCAGATCGTCCAACCTGAGACAAAATCAAAATGGGTGGAGGGGCCCATAATCTTTTGTATGCTTTTCCCCACACATGTGCGCAACTTGATCCTAATATGTGGAAATTAAATTGAGTGATATGGAGTGTTTTGTCTATTGGGCCATGTCTAACATGGCTTAGCAACATGACCATAATGGGAAAGTGTAAACGGTTAAACTTATCGACACCACAAAAATAATATTGATTTACACCACAGGTCCACAACAATAACATTTAATTTAGGGAAAAACACTTTTAATTCTCATTCATCTTCAAAATAGTAATATTGACTAGAATACAATAGAGCGAAAGGTTTTCCCCTCAATGGGTGGCACAAAATATGAGAAATGTGAGTGCCCCAAATCTCGACATTCAATGAGAGATGCATGTAAAAATCAACGAATAAATCAACTTGATTGTCATTATCCAACATGGAATCAAAGGGAATGGTCGAATTAGTGCATTTACAGCTTGTGGCACTTCCTTGGCGATGAGCCTTCTGCAAATAAAATGTGATGAGGTCTTTGGGATGAAAGATGAACTCAAAACATTAGGGGTCAACTCGGTCCTTGTGCAAAGTGTACATATATTGTTGGCAGGCATATACATCCTCGTGGATCGCCTCCATATGGGAGGAAAACTATACTATGGAGGAGCTAGCTAAAACAGTGGGCGGTAACTCCGTAAGGTCAATAGGCATGGACCAGGTGGATTTAAGGATGATGTAGAATGATGGAATAGCAATGGGTGGGTGGAGTGATTGAAGGAAATATTAAAGTTAAACTTGTCCTAGAAAGTTATAAGGTCCCAATGTTGGGGATCTTCAGTGGAAAAGCACCAGGAAGATTGCGAACACTCCGAGTGGTTGGAGCACCGTAGAGAACACTAAAAAAAATTCCAGTTGCACTAGAAGTGACCCGTAAGCTTGACGTCTCTATTCAAGGTAATGCAATGCCATGTATACGTCTCGTGCAAAATAAACCTCTGCAATGTGAAAGGTGTTAGTTTTACGGGTGCATGGGATAAAAGTGTCATTTCAAGGACTAATACACTACTACAAATATGGAATCGTGGACACGAGTTACGTTATGAAGACCCATAAAAGAATCCATAAGGAAATCTACCACGTCCATTCGAGGACTGGCAAAGGGATATAAAGTCTGGAATTGAAGTGCTACCCTTTAATCTTCTAATAAGTGTAACAAAAATGAAGGAACTCAACAGATAACAAGAGATAATACAATCTAAATGAAATTTATAAGAAAGTAAAAAGAGAGATTACATACCAACAAAGCACGAGACAATATGTACATTGTTCACCGATTTTGGCTACATTCACAGTTGATGATGGCTTCCTTCCTTTAATTAAATCAACCAGGGTTACAACTTCTCTCAAGACTCACTATCACTTTTAATGTGTAAATAAACAATGTATGATGAAATAGCTAGTCTAAAACTTAGGTTATATGACCTAAAAATTGTAAGTTTTATTAAAGGAATCCTAGAGGAAGAAATGTTAATAATTACCCTGACTTGAACCCATTACTTCAAAAAACTAGGGTTGTTCATTGCAGTAAACTAGACCCTTGGTTGGTCACGTCTCTCAAACCCCAAACTCATCAAAAATATATGTCTAAGGTCTCACCCATGAAACCCCTTTGCTGAAGTAACATTACCTTCGCTGGTAGCGGAGACCAGCTTAAAACTATGGCTATGAAATTTGAGCCAATTCTCTACCTTGGAGAAAGAATTAAGAAACCCCCTACATCAACTCAATCATTAAGGAACACCACCACCAAACTACTTCAAAGGGACTCAACCATGTAATTTATTGATTAAGTTTGAAAAATGATTAAACTTAACCATTGGTCCCATTTCATTAATATGCCAGACTGAATATCTTTGATGCCATTTTTTTAAATAACAACATCCCATTAATAACCTTCTGTATAAAATGAAATCAGACATCGATATGCTTGGTCCTCTCATGATGAACTTGGTGTGATACACCTCCACACAATCTTAAGTAATCACCAATAAGCCATAAATCCATAAGGCCTCTTTAACGACTTTCATTACTACCATATACACTGCCTCCATAGTAGGTAAAGTAATCATGGCCTGTAACATGGCCCTCTGACTCACCAGATCAAGTGTTAATGTAAAAACACACTCTGTAGTGGACTAACACTCATCCAATTAACTCTCATAGTCTAAATCAACACATTCATGCATGTGACTTCTCATTCCATTGGGGCACTACGTCCCACATCAAGTGAACCTCGTAATACTGCAAAATGTGCGACCATAATCAATAGCACCTGAATGGGAGTGTGTTTCAACACTGAAGATAACACTTCATTATAATCTACACCTTCCTTTTGTGCAAAACCCTTAGTCACTAACCTCCCATTATAATAAATGTCAAAATTTGTAGAACCATCTTTCTTCGCATAAACTCACTTGCACCTAGCAGGCTTCTGTCCCTTAATCAACTTCATAAGCTCCCAAGTTTGGTTATAATGAAGAAAATCAAACTTCTCACCCATGACCACCTTTCGACTCATTACAGTGAGAATCACTCATCATCTTACGATATGTGAACGACTCATAACCATAAACCAACAATGCGTATGCAACCATGTCATGATCGAAGCGATATATCCTTTGAATTTTTTCTAGCCCTTAGTCCTCTTCAACTAGAAAAATATAGTTTGTTATTATCATTATTGATTAGTTCCCTCATCTAGATCCTTCACCTTTTTACTTGAAGAAAGTATTGGATAAGTCCCCTATAATTAAACCTTCCATAGGAGAATCTTCTTTATCTACCTTTGGAACCTTGATCACAGACGCAACATCAAAAGTAACATCCCTTCTCACTACCATTTTCTTATTTTCTAGGCAACGTAGTTTATATCCTACGACCACACTACTGAATTAATGAAAATTGCTTCTCGAGCTCTAGGATCATTTTTTTCCTCATTAACGTGAAAATAGGTTGGGTATCCAAAAACATGCAACGTCTCATAAGTCAAATGTGAACCCAACTAATGCCCTACAGAAGTTTTATGGTCAATTACGATAGATAGTAGACGGTTGACACTAAAGTAAGCATAGAAATAAAGCCTATGCCCAAAATTGCTTTGGAAAGCCCATATGGGACGATATACACCTCACATTTTCAAGCAAGGTTTAGTTCATCCTTCCCGTTACTATATTTTATTGTGGCATTTTTCAGACTGTGAAATGACAAATGATGTCGTCATCCTGATAGTATTTCATGTATGGATCATACCGGTACTCACCGTCATTGTCCAACATAAGCACCTTTGATCTTTCTATCAGCTCAATTATGCACCATCTTCTTCCATTTCAGAAACACTCCAAAGACCTCATCCTTGTTCTTTATGGTATATAACCAAATCCTCAGAGAGCGGTAATCAATGAAAGTCACAAGGTAATGACTACCTTCCAAACATGGTGCTTTAGAACAACCTCAAACATCTGTGTGAATGTAATCATGTAATGACTTTCATGCAATGAATCTTCATGCCAAATTTTACCATAGTTTTCTTCATAAGCATGCAATCCTCACAAAAACCAAACTTGAAAATTTTCACACCTTTTAGAAATACATGTTTACTCGGCATTGTCGTTACCTTTTCTATAGCGTCCCAATTGCATATGCTAAGCCCTAACGGAATCCCGCTTTGTATGTTATTTCTCATCATCGATCAAGACATTATTTGCTACCATAGGATAGCGTTGGGTTTGTGGTCTTTCAAGCCTATGACATTTTTGTTGAGGATGTAGCGGCCAAGTCAAAGCGATCACATCCAATGTCGTGTTTTGTGACTTATTTTCATCATCAACATGCCAAGGATCTCTCAGGTATGAATGATTATAATATGTTGGGCCTTAAAAATTTATTATTGGGTGTTAAAAAGTTTTGTTAAGCTATTGTAAATCGTCTTTATATTTTTCTATAAAATATTCTAATTTTTTGCCCAAGTCATTAGAACGACTTTCCTAGGTCATTCGAACAAAATTTGGTGCTCGTTCAAATGAGTTCAAATGAGGTTCATTTTTGGTACGCACAGACTTGTCGCTAGAAATTTAATTTTTATCTCGTTCAAATGAGATACGGTTATGTCATTTGAATGACAATTAATCTCGTTCGAACGATTGGATCAATTTTTCTTAAAAATGTGAGTTTTAAACCAGTTTTCTCCCATAACTACCCACTACTATTTCCAACCATTTATGTAGTGCGGGAGTGCAGTATTTAGAGAAAAATGTTTAAGCCTTTAGAATTAAAAAACTCTTTCTAAGAAGCTCATCCATGTTTATTAATCATCTATGATGAATTTCTATCCAACTCCTAAGCTAGTTTACACCAAATTATATTGTTCAAAGTTTTAACAGACATATATGTGTAAGATCACATTTTAATTGGGTTTATCATTATCTACATTATTGAGATTTTTTCTTGCGGAGGATTCTGTGTTTGTTTGTGTACATAAGGTGGACTATATATTATTGATGGTAGTAGTTCCCCGGTGGACTCCGATACGTAGGTGTACTCCTATGTTGTCACTAGGAAGAGGTTGAAGGAATTAATATTGTCAAGGCTTACGAGGGCATCACATGATTGTGTAAGTATTATGTCTTGTCCTTTTGTAATTCCATATTTAGTCGACTTGTGGTTAGGTCATCTGAGATTTTTCTCATTGTGGGTTTTCCTCGTACACCGCGGCGTTGTGGTTGTTTATTTTATCTTGCAATTCACCTAGATACATGCTTAGGTTAAAAAGACAAAATTATTTAACCACAAAAATGGTTTAATTGGTGATTAATTTATTTGGGTTGTGTTGGGTTAAGAAAAATGTTAATTTGGCAAATTCATGTTTAATTAGGTTTGTTTAAATTCGAACTTGATTGAATTTATATTTAAGAGAAATTTAACTTAAAGAAATTAAAATTTTAAGATTATCAGGACCATCTGCCTCTTAGAGTAATGTCAAAGCATATTCATAGAATTTGGTATTTTCCATTTCTTAATGGATCATTATGTGGACAATGAATACTTAGAAGATGTTTAGTAGAGGTGTCAGTTAAAGTTGGGTACAAAGATTTTCACATCCACAATGGTTTCCTCTTTCGGTTTAGCCGTCTATGAATTTTGAGGACATCCTTTCAGGAGTAAATCATCAGAGAACTACATAGTGCAGGATTAGGAGATCACCTAGGTAAAGATTATACGATTACCTGGGTAGAATAATGTTATTTCCGATCATAGTTGAAGCGGGATGTGGGAAAATACGTGATGAAATGTCATATATGCCAGACTACGAAAAGGCAAGTACAAAACATAAGACTTTATATGCCACTATCAGTGCCAAAACATATCTGGGAGGATATTTTAATGGACTTTGTGTTGGGGCTTCCACGAACTCAATGCATAATGGATTTTGTATTTTTAGTGGTTGACAGGTTTTCGAAAATGGAACATTTTATTCCCTACAAGAAGACCGACGACGGTTCTAATATTGCCAACATATTATTCAAGGGGATAGTTCATGTGCATGGGGTGCCTGAATCCATTGTGTCTGATCATGACATAAAATTCATTAGTCACTTATGAAGACTTTTTTGGGTAAGTTTGATGGTACTTTGAAGTATAGCAGCATAGCGCATCACACCCCCAAACCAATGGCCAAACAGAAGGTACAAATTGTTCTTTAGGTAACTTCTTTCATTGCACGTGTAGAGACATACCCAAACTATAGGATGCAGTTCTTCCTCACATATCATTTACTTATCGGACAAAGTAAATAATAATACAAACTATTAATCCATTAACTTGCAAATTAATATTTGCCAAAACCTAATTAAATTAATAATTATAAGCACATAAAAATTGAATAATTATTAAAGTACAGAGTATTACAAAAAGTGTCTACGGAGTGTAATAGAAGTGTCCAAAATCAGTTCGACATTCCACATGGCGTGCCAAACACGTGTCAGAGGAATGTTATATGAGTGCCTCATGAGTGTTTGACATGGGTACATCACCTTCGACGAAATGCCCATGCTTCATAGTTCATATGATATTATTGCCATCTGTCTACATCATCAGATATGGTTTTACCTCCTATCGCCGTATCATTTCCAAATATGGTATTGTTCTCCTCATAGTACATATGCTAATTGCCCTGCATTTTCTCAACTTCTGATGTGTCGCATAGCATAACAAGGTTAAAAGATGCAAATTAAAAAGGGATTTATATACAACGATTAACAATTCAGATTTTATGAGTAACTAAGTGAATGTTCCTTGATATACCCTTCCAAACACTTGTTATGCAATTACCTCTTCCATCTTCGGGTCATAACCTAATTCTCTTACTAGCAATAGGTCGTGTACATCTGATTACTCCCACTTTAGTGTCTTGATGCAGAACCAAACATTTGGATGTACAACCTGAACATGACAAACCTTGTTCACACTATTACCACTGCTTTAAGCTAAGAGAACGTGAAGCCATTGTCCACTTGTTTTGTGAAGCAAATAACCCCCGCTAATAGTGAATGAATCAAATAGACACCTGTTGCCCCACTTCACCTAAATTTACCTTTTTTGGAAGGTCATCCGTCCGTGACAAATATTAAATCAACCTCTATAGGCACCGGTGGTTTTGGTGGTGGAAACACAATGTAACGCTATTTTGTACAATATATATAATAAAATTGGATGGAAATTCATTATAAATTATGAATAATTCTTCAGTAGATGTGATGTAAAGTAGATTTAAGTTACCGTCTGAATAAAATATGTTCGACAATGTCACTGTTTTGCTCTCATTTTTTCTTATAAAAAATTCAACAAAAATATGGGGAGCAGAGAAGAAAAATAAAGGCTTAGTCTATATACTTGAAAATTTGTTATTTTAAATTCTAATAATATAAGTAACTAACCAATTGCATTCCATTGAGCTTTCAAATTTATACAAAAACTATTTAAGATGCAACCAGAGGATTCTGACATAAATAATATACTTCATTGGCAACCATAATAACCAGATTACATAGTAGGAATCATGCACATTGTATATTCTCCATACCGTTTTTTATTAATAAAACAACTCTCTAATAGTTCTTAATATTACATATTTCATTGATTGGAATACATCTTTGCTAATATATACGTTTGATTGCATGGAAGTTCCAATGATAACAACCCCAAAATTTAAAATCAGATAATTAATGGAGAGGGGGATGAAATCACAAAGTAAGAGGTGGAAACAGTTATGCTGGTTTACCGTGGGTTGCAGGGACATACTTTGGAGGCATGGTTCGACAGTGGTTCCTCAGAGCCTTACCCATGGCTCCATAAAATGTGCAGACAACGCTAGATTGTCGCTCTATTGTGAATTTGATTTAAGTTCATAAGAATTTATGCACATATTAATCAAAGATATCTCTTAAATATTTTCATATATTCTTCATTTATTATCTCTCAATTGAGTATAATGGCACGTCGGGCTAAGTTATCTTACTATCCAAGATAACCTAAAACGTAAAAAGGCTCAAGGAAGGACCAATCAAGGAAAAAGAATCTGGGTAGGTTGTAGGTGCTTGATGAGGTTGAGTAACTAGTAAATTAAATCTAAGAAATCTATTTGTTCTTAATGAATAATAATAAAATAAAATAATATAACACTCAAAAGACAAATAAACAAAGAATTAACAAAGATATAAAGATGACTTGGGAGTATATGTGCCCCTTGTGGGGAAGGTCTTGTGTTTTAATTAATTATTTAGTTCACGGTTATTTTAGTCTTTCAGGTCCTTATATTTATAAAGTATCCCTAGTTTCTAATTTTAATTATTATTATGATCTTTAAAGAGAGATAAGAGAGAGAAAATTACTGGAGATCTACAATTTCATTATTTCATTCATGGGTGTGTGTAATTAGTGTGTGTATCTTCTGTTATGTTACATCAAAAGTGGTATCAGAGACCGGTTTCATCTTGAAGCCGTGATGGTTGATGATTGGGAGTCTAACTGGAAGGCCATGCCAGTGGAGGGTTACAGGAAGATGAGGAACAACCACTGAGGCATGGTGGATGTCGATGGTAGTAGTAGTGAAGCCCCCATGAGTTCGCGGGTTCTGGTCTAACATGGCAAGGAGGGATTACAACCCATGACATAAGACATGACCATGCACAACCATGATGAGCTGGAATTTTCCCTCGCCCATGCAGTGACCCGAACCCATGCCCTGACCTGTACCGTCAAGATCCATATTGTATCAACCCCACCCCCATAAATAAAAAACCAACCAACCCTAACCACTCGATGCAACCCTAACCTAGATGGCCACAAAGTCTTGTTTTTCTCACAAGTCATTATTTGGGTCTTGAACCCATCAACCAAGCAGTACTCCCTAGAACCCGTGCCTCCTTCTATTATAGGCATCTAATGCACTGTCAAACCCAAATTCATTTGCTAAACAAAACGTCTTACACTCCATCCCAACCTATAAAACTTCCCTTATGATCAGTCTCACCACAACTTCCCAAACCAAGGCCCTTCTTCTGAGTACCCAACGTCGTGTCCTCATCCTTCCCTTTGCCCTAGTGTCAAACTCATTCATTATACCTTCAGATAGGTGGCAATGATATAGTTTATTCTACATGTAGTGGCGATTGTGTAAGATCACAATTGATGGTGGCTCTGTAATTGATTTGGTCTAGTGGGAGATGGGGGAATGTCTGGGTCTCTGATTAGATCCCATCCAGAGCTCGTGTAAGTTTGGCTTGCTGGGATCTAAGGATAACGTGCATATTACGCGGCCATACCGAGTGCCATTTACTATTGACCCATATTTAAATGAGGTTGTGTGTACGGTTGTTGATATGGATGTGTGACATCTTTTTTTAGGATGGTCCTAGTAGTTTGATCATGTCAACATTTATAACGGTCGGACTAACACTTATTAATATATGCATCAAGGCTGTGAAGTAGTACTTGACCCATGCATAGCCCAGACTCCCCGAGCCATTTATGTCCTTAACCTCGAAGTTTGTACTGCTGACCACATTGACTAATATTGTAGAGGCTCTTAGGGATATCTTGGTTTATTTCCAAGATCTGTGTACCCTGTCTGATTACCTTCCATGATTGAGGATACAACATTCGATCTATTTTTTTACCGAGATCCCAATTACGTAACCTCCCTTATTACAGGATGTCACCTGTAGAGCAGGCTGAGTTACAGTGACAAATGTTTAAGTTGTTTGATCATGGTTCCGTACAAGAGGGTATATTCCCTTGTGTCGTTCCTTCTTTGTTGACATCGAAGAAGGATGTTAGATGGAAAATACATGTGTACAACTGAGCTGGGAATAAATTCATAATCAACTATCATTTCCCCATTCCAAGGTTAAAGGTTATAATTAATCAGCTTCACGAGGCAACAATGTTATCCAAGATGGATTTGAAGAGTGGGTACCATCACATTCACATAAGTCCTGGTGATCATTGGAGGATCACTTTCAAGATGAAAGATAGATTGTATGAGTGTGTTGTTAAGCCCTTGAAGTTGTCCAATGCCCGTCCACACTTATGTGTTCTATGATGCATACCATCCATTCATATAACATAATCCATATGATCCTCTGTTTACTGTATATTAGGATATCATCAAAACAAACTATTACAAACTTGAAGGAATGGAGGATCTGCATCATAACGACAAGAAGGAAAAGAAGAAACTGATAGCTCATGGGCATAGGAGGATTCAATAGAGGACAGGGAAGATAATGTTTGGAGGATGTAGCTTTTCTATAACTGAAACATATGACGACCTTAGTGCTCTAATCCTTCTATATAGATTAAAACACATACATCCATCTTAGTCATTCTCTGATAATAACATTTCGTATTATATATTTCCAATCTACTTATGTTCCTCACTCACTTGTACTAGAAATGATTTGATGGACTGGACACTTAAGTCCCGTATTTGCAAATTTATGAAGAAAATGACGAACTTAAAGAAGAATTAAATAAGTGGGATCTCCATAAGGGGTGGGGGAAACTATATTTAGGGAGGAATGAGGTAAGGTCTTGAAGTCCACAAAAATATGAAAGTGGTGCAAAAGCTTCTATATCTTCTCCACTTAATTCAGGGGAGGGCTTTTTTGCTAACGCTAATAATGAGATAGATGACCAGCGGTTGTGATTCTTCGTGGTCGATCCTTTCGCATAGGATCTAAATCAATTAACTGACCATCATTCTGTAATGCATAAGTATTAGACCGTCTTCTGAAATGGTCGAACCACCATTGATGGTCTAGAATTAGGTGGACATGGCCTATGTTCACAATTATTCATAATACCTCATCAAAATAAAGACTAATAGTAATAAGAACACGATATTTCTTATCCAGTATAATTGGCGGACCGCCACCCAACCAACAAATATGACACGATATGGCCAATCGCTCTAGTGGAAACCTTAAATTTTGCACCATCTCCTTATCAATCAAATTGTCACTAGTTAACTGTACATAAAAAAACCCCTGGATTGACATCGCGTATAAAAAAGACTGTGATGATGCCAATTTGCCCAGGGTAGTAGGCTGTACGAGATGACTCACCAATAAGGACCAAGTGTCACTAGGTCTTAGGAACATTTCCCCCTGTTGAGTTGACTTTGATATTGTAAAAGGAAGGTAAGTCTAAAGTATAAGGTTAAGGTCTATCTATGAGTTGTCACATGTCCCTGACACAGACAATGAATCTTGACCCAACGCTACCATGACATAACTAATGGCTGTGTTTTTTTCGAACTTTCAATTTTTCTTTTTTTTCTTAATTTGGCACGAAATTTTAGTTTGTTGATTTTCAATTTTTCAATTTCTGATTTTTCTGAAAAACATCAGATTAAAAATTAAAAATAATTTTGAATTTTTTATTTTTCGATTTCTCCAATCCGATTTTTCTGAAAATATGTCGATCCAATTTTTTCGAATTATTTACAATTTTTTCGAAGCATTTTTTGTTTTTAGATTTTTTTTTATTCCCCCCCCCCTTTTAACTTTCCCATATCCCACATTGGTTGGGAAATGATGAGGGCCCCAAAGTATTACTATATAAAAGGAGATTATCCTCCTAAATTCTACAGAAATGAAAAAATGGGTCAGATCCTCATGTATTTACATGTTGGGTTAAACATTTTTCTTCATTGCGTTCAAAAGATAATTTCGAGCAATGGAAAATCCTAAATTTATTTTTTTGAAATTTTTAAAATTTTTGGATTTTTAATAAATTTTTTGAATTGACAATTTTTTCTATTTTTGTCGATTATTCAATTTTTTCGAATTCGATTGTTTTATTTTCCAAAAAAATTGGATCAGAATAAGTATTTTATTTTCAAAAAATTCATTTTTTTTTCTAAATAGGCATTTTATGATCCAATCTGATCAAAACACATGGCTAAGATAGCTATAGGAATTAGCATACTTAGGTACAAGGGTTGAAAGATCAAGGTGTCCGTGCGCGAGGTGTGGTTGAAAGCCATAATTCGTGTCTTGATTACAGTTTGAAAAGCCTTGCCCGATTGAGGGGGGGGGGGGTAACGTCAGGGGATCGATGAGGGGTGGGGTGTGTTCGGTGAGGGTTTGGGGTTCCAACCGAGACTCGGGTAGTGTGGCCATCCCCGATCCTGCAGAGAGAGAGAGGACATGGGGTTCATCTCCGCGGTGAGAGGATCTTGGTCCCGCGCATCCCTCTAGGGAGCGCTTCGGCCGTCGTCGGCGATGTGGGAGGTGAAAAATGTAGGGAGATGGAGTCGCCAGTCTATTTTACTTAAAACAAACAAAAGAGGATGGAGCCACCCCGAAGACAGCATCCAAAGACATTCTGTTACATACAAAACCAAAATTGATTCAAAAAGGGTTCAGAGGCTAAGTTACGAAATGGGAAGGTGTTAGGCACCCATTCCTCCCTTGCGGACTCTCATGGATTTTTTTGTTATTTTCCTTTATTTCCCAGTGGTATGTGTGCATGTGTATATTTAGTGGATATAGGAATCATCGACTTGTATCATGAAAGAGATAAAGCGAGTCATCCATAAGAATATTCCTAAAAAATAATATTAGAAAATAGGATTTATGCGATTATCCTCGCATTGATCGTTATAACGAAACGATAACACATATGGAATCATACACTAATAAGAACAAATATATGTATATGTAAATATAGAGAATCTAAGAGAATTAAGTTAAAAAAAAATAGAAAGTGGGATAAAAGTAGGACTCGAATCTCGGGTTTTACCCCGAGATGCCTACGTAGCCAATAGAGGTCTCAAAGTCCACGTAATTCGTATACAAAATGAGGGGTGGGGCTTATCACATAAATCCAACCGGGGACTTCTCTTATATGTGTGTGTGTGTGTGTGTGTGTGTCTGTGTGTGTGAAAAGGTGTTTTAGTTGTGAGAAAAGTGTGAGAATTCCCATTTGGGATTTATGAGCAAACCCTTTGTTTCTTGTTTTTCGGGTTTTATTTATATGAAAATAAGGAATATGCAATAATACTAAATAAAAAGTATATTAGGATATGTGAGATAGAGAGAATAAAAGTGCTAAGTATTAAAATAAGTTAATGCGAATTTAAGAGAATTTGATGAGAGAATTGAGAAATTTAGACCTTATTGAAGATCTTGAGCTTGATCTTGAATGTCAGAGAGCAGCCATTGCACTTGGACGATGATGAAGGGTAGTTAATTCACAAAGTTCGGTGAAAAAGATTGATGAAAAGTGAGGGTTGGAATGGGATTTGGAGGTAGAAATCACGATGACTTCGAGAGAGGTTTTCTCAGTTCGCTGAGAGTGATGGATCTCAGAGCTTGGGGTCCTTTTGCAATGAGGTCAGGCCCCCCTTTTTATAGGCCTGGGGTATTTCCGATTACCATAGGTATGGTCCTAACAATCGGCAGGTATTTTTAGGCACACTGCCGATAGGCAGGATTTGGAACTTGCCGTTTGGTAGTCTCTTTTCGGTTCCTTCAAAAAAATGATCGTAAAACACAAACTGTTGATCCAAATGGCATACGGGGTGAACTTCTAGAAAGTTATTTGAGATACCTTTGAAAGTACTTTGGACTACTCCCGGGTTCGGGAGTTGACTTCTGGTCAAATGTGGCTCGGAAGCGCTCGTCGGTCCTTTGGATGGGGTATTGTCGAACGTAAATGGATCATTCGTCCTCATGGTAACTTAGAATCGAGCATGGGGTAAACAATTGGAAAGGTTCTATGATGTAATTCAACATTCAAAAGAGTTTGACTCAGTCAGGGAGTTGACTTTAGTCAATCGGGGCCTGGGAGCGTTCAGTGAACTTTTGGAGTAAAACGGATCGTTCATCCATATCGTGAGTCAGAATCATGCACGAGATGGACCGTTGGAAAGGAGTTTCAATAACCTTTGAGGATTCATTCAGTCTTGGTCGATATGAAGAGTTGACTTTGGTTAGACGAAGCCTAGGAGCATCTGGTGACCTCCTTATCAAGTTTTGGGGGAAAATGGGTCGTTCGTCCGTACTGTAAGTCAGAATAACGCATGGGGCGGACCGTTGGAAAAGTGTGTCAGTGCCCTTTGAGGACATTCAATCTTGATCTAGCTGAAGAGTTTGAATTTTGGTCAAACGGATCCTGAGAGTGCCCGATGTCCTCTAGGTCAGTACCCAGGGTATGACTTAAGTTTGTAGTGATGAAGGGAGGTGTTAGGGACCTAGGGGTGCTAGAATGGGGTGTCTACAGAGCACCTTGACTGGTGAATTTAGAAAAAATGATAGCCATCGAATAGACACCTCATAATGACTTTGAAAGAGTATAACCAGAGGGTCGAGGCCGATTCTGAGGACCTAAGGATGAGAATGACTAATTCAGAGGGTCGAGGCCGATTCGGAGGACCTAAGGATGAGGATGACCAATTTAGAGGGTCAAGGTTGATTCGTAGGACCTAAGGGGTATACTGGGGATACCAAAAAAGGAAGTGATGACCGAAGATTGAGGTCAATTTTGAGGACCTAAAGCAATGCAGGGGATGACCAATTCTACGGATCGAAGCTAATTCTGAGGGCTTATATTGTGATGACCAATTCTGCGGGTTGAAGCCAATTTTGAGGGCTTAAATTGAGATGACCAATTCTGCGGGCCGAAGTTAATTCTTAGGGATTAAATTTAGATGACCAATTTTGCGGGTCGAAGTATATTCTGGGGGTTTAAATTGTGATGACCAATTCTGTGGATCGAAGCCAATTCTGAGGGCTTAAGTTGAGACGACCAATTATGCGGGTCGAAGCCAATTCTGAGGGCTTAAGTTGAGATGACCAATTCTGCGATTTGAAGCCAATTCTGAGGGCTTAAATTGAGATGACCAATTCTGCGGGTCGAAGCCAATTTTGAGGGCTTGAATTGAGATAACCAATTCTGCATGTCAAACCAATTCTGAGGGAATAAATTGAGATGACCAATTCTGCGTGTCGAAGACAATTTTAAGGGCTTAAGTTGAGATGGCCAATTCTACGGCTCGAAGCCAATTCCAAGGGCTTAAGTTGAGACAATCTCGGGGAACTCTGCCGCGGAAATTACCTCATGATTTTGATTTGAGCTGGGGAGCTGATTATTGGGGAAACGTTCGTTTCTTCCAGAGACTTTTTAGGGGAATAGCTAATTGGATGCTGTAAATCCCACTGGGGAAGCAATTAGGTGGTTCAGCATTTGGACATTTTGCTCGGGGAAATTTGAGACTTTTGGGGAATAGGAGATAACCTGAGGTTTAGGATACTTTAAGGGTACTCTGGGACGTTTTCGGGGGGATATTATCTTGGCTTTTGAGAGTTTTTCTCGGGAAATAGGGGTTCTGCTTGAGGGGGTGTGAAATTTTCTTGGTGAAAATGTTCTAAATCCTCCCCGGGATTTTTAGGAATTTTCTGAGGATTTTTCAGGGATTTTTAGGAGTTTTTGTACTAAAATTTAAGGTGGTGCCGGGCGACATGGTGTGGAGGGTGCCGTTCAACAGTGGCATGAACTTTTGGACTGCCTCGAGAAGGTGGAAGGTCAGTATCGAATCGTATGTGGGGGTGAAGTGCGGATCGGCATGACCCTTGGCTTCCTATAAAAAGGGTCGGGTTTCCCTCATTTTTCACAGCTTCTTGCCTTCTCTCGTTCTGTGATTTTCTTCTGCGAATCGTTCTAACATTCTGCAACCTAAAAAATGGTCATTTTTATGAGCACTGCGGTACACAGGGAGTGGTTAGTTATTGATAACTGGGCGAGTGTGGAGTGGAGGTCCAGGGCGCCTCTTTCTTTGGGGAGTGAGAACTCTTTTGAAGCATTTGAGCTAGTGGCGGATGAGCAGACTTTACTAAAGGAGCCGTCGCGTCATCGCTCTTCTAAGGTGGTGAACCCTGGTGGTTATGTAAGTACAAAATGACTTTTGGCATTCTTTTCTGGTGATTTCCTTTTTTCTTGGATTTTGACAAGGCTTTTTCTTTAACAGTCTGATGTTTCTTTGTCGACTATGCATGCTAGCGGGATGACGGGGCTTAAGGATGTCTGGGAGCACCTTCCACCTACGGTGCATTGGGTAGTATCCTCAGCAGGCTTTAGGAGGCTAGCATTTGTGCTGGATGAGATGCCTCCTTTGATGGCGGTCTTATGAACTTTGGGGGAGAGGTGGTGGGACACTACCCACACCTTCCATTTTAGCTTTAGGGAGATGACGGTGACTCCCATAGATGTGCAGTAGTTACTGATAAGCACCCAAAAGGGTCAATTTTATACCCCGAATATATGCATTTTAGTCGCTCGTTTTAATTAAAATTTTCCTTATGTTCGTATTTTATCATTTAGCAGGTCAATACGCAGTCGCAGTGTTAAATAATACTAAATCAGTACAATTGCAACACAGAAGCGGTCAAAAGTGGGCATCGAAGAAATCCAAAGAGTCCATGAAGTGAGAAGTCCTATTTTGAGCATGTAGAGAAGAGTCTCGATGTCTCGAACCTTGTCCCGAACCAAATCTAAGCCTAGATCGAGCCCAGTCCATCACCTGAGTTGTGTGTGTTGAGTTTGTACCTTTTTAGATTTTCTTAGAATTTTAGTTTGAGTTGTTTTATTTTTAGGATCTATTTTAGAATTTTTAGGATTTATTTTTTATTTTTTTTATATTTCATTTATCTTATAATGATTTTGATTTTGATTTTTATTAGTTTTTAGTTTTTAGTCTTATTTTATTAGGATTAGTTTTTTAGGAATTCACTTATTTTTAATTTTATTAGATTTTACATTTCAGGATTTTAGTTTCAGTGTTAATATATTTTCATTTTTCATTTTCATTTTTTTTAGTTTAACTTTTAATTCAGTTTTTATTTTATTTTTTTCGAATAGGAATTTAATTTTTAGATTTTTAGCTTTAATAGTTTTATTTTTATTAGTTAGTATTATTTATTTAGGGTCACAAATTAAACACACGCACACACACCCTACTCCCAAACACGCCCTTACACCACTATTCACCCTCACCCCTACTTCCTATACACCTTTACCACACCAAAATACCCCTACATACTATTCATCATCATCCCCATCTCTCCACTCTCTCACCTCCATTACCAACCATCCCATTAACAAACCAACCCCATTCCCTAATACGATCCAAACAAACTCCAAACCTAACCTGCAAACCCAACGTCCTCTCTGAAACCGAACCGGAGCCTCAAACCCATAACCCTTCTGCCCCGACCTGCCATAGCCAAATCAAACCTGTTTTAACCCAAGTCCTGCCATAGCAGCCCTTATAAGCTGACCCGAAACTAGCCATGATCAGACTCCCTAACTCGCGCCCACCTCCCGCAACCACCCTATCAGCAGCCAAACCAACCCACGACGCGATCGTATTGACCCCATATCAGACCCGGCCAAACTCGCCTCCAACTACCTAACTGCCACGTCAAAACTCGACCAAGTAACTCGATCATAAACCCCGACCTGCTCTTCACCTCCAGAATCGAACCCGAGTTCGCTCAACTCATCCCACAACAAAAATCGAAAACCACTTGCCATTGCCATGCCAAAAAAATCGGACCTTCAAAATCGGAGCAAACCCAAAAATCTCTTTGACTTGGATAACTCAAAATCCCACAAAGACAAACACTTCGTGGACTTTAAAAGACAAGTGAAGCTCACTTTAAAAGGGACTCTCTCAGCACAAAAAAAAAAAGATAGAGAGAGAGAACGGAGAGACAGAAAAAGAAAAAAAAAGAGGGTAGAAAAATAGTCAGAAAAAAATATAGTTTTAGGTCTAGAAAAATTTGTAGGTTCACTTTTTATTTTTGGTTTTGTAATCCAGTCAGATTTTGTAACAAGTTTGGGATGCGTGTTCATGCACACAGTTGACACAAGAAATTATTGTGTATCGTATTTCTTTCTCTTTCTCTTCAGTTTCTTGTTTGTTAATTGCGCTTGTGCTGAAATTGTAATCATGTCTGGCTAAACACCCCATTCAAGGGATGGGGTGAAATGTGTATGTTGAGTTGTTTTATTTGAATAATTGTTCATTGATTCGTTATAGGCTAATTAAATTGGGAAAAATCACACATTAATTTATGTAACGAGAGTTAATAAATTAATGGTGCAAATTAATATTTGATTTCTGGATTTCACTTAGAGATAAGTATTATTCTTAAATTAAAATATTAATTTGTGTATACAATTCAAAGATTTGTACAAATTTTAATGAATTAATCTTAGCTAATATTTTATTGAAATGAGTGTGAATCTTATTTTTTATGTAGTGACTATTCCTGATTTAATTGCTGAAAAAGATAAAATTGAATTTAGGATTGTAAGGAGAGTTAAATTTTAAATTCAATATTATTTTGAACTATTCAATTGAATAATTAGGATTTTAAATTAATTTGACTACGCAGTGTAATCCCACCTCTTGTTTCTTCACATAAATTCTAAACTAGATTACTTTCTAAATTTTCATAGTCAATTGAGTTGGATAAATTTTCGTTTACTCCCTTGAAAAATTATTTTTAAAATATAAAAAAAAATAACAAGTAAAATTTTTTAAAAAACACAAAAAGATTTTTAAAAAAAAATTGGAATTGTAAGTTTTCAAGATTACAGTTTCAACGCTAGAAATTGGATTGACCCAAATTTACTGCGATACTAAATTTTTAACAAGTTTTGTAGGTAATTCCAGGAATTTTGATACTCGAAGTTTGACCGCAGCGACATTCCAAATCCATATCCGAAGGAAAACAAATTAAGAGTTATCAAATGGCGCCGTTACCGATTTCTTGAAAATTTAAGCCCGTGAAGATTTGTAATTTTCATTTTTTTTTCATTTTTTTTCTTTTTAGGATTTATTCCTTCCTCTCCCTCCTTAGAATGGTTGTTTAGGATTTTTGAGGCCTTGTAATTAATTTGGGTGAATTTTGGCACCAAATTTTTTGTAATATTTATTCCAAAAACAAAAACAAAACAAAAAGAACGCGAAAAGGGAAACCGGACAAGGTAGAGAGAGGGCATCCAAAGGCGAGGATTTAGAAGACTCTCTTCTTTGGTTCGGTAGGACTCCCGAGGACGACTGAAGTAGGCGTACTTCCCCCGGTCGACTCAACTCGATCTTCACCCCACGTGTGTAAAAACTGTGGGAGGTAAACTCTTTATCACTCACGAATCTTCTGCAAGCGAGTCAATTTTTGTCTGCTACTTGCTCCTATATGATTTTTATTTCATCATCACAATTAAATTGGATGGTTTGATAAATAAATTTACCTAAGACCTATACCCGGTCATTGCAACGAGTTGGGATTTCATCACCCACTCAATCACATCTCCTTTGCTTGTTACGCGTGCTCTCACTTTAGTTAAAATCATTCAACTAGCAAGACAAGTAGGATCGGTGTTCATTAGAACCCTTTTGGAACGAGACCCTCGTAGGATACTCTAGTGAGTCCTTTCCTCCCCTGTAACACTTCATTCAACTATCTTAAGACTTTTGTCTAGGGAAATTGGGTTTTAAGTGAGGCCGCCCAGTAAAACAGGTTTGTGCTTTCCCCAGCGTGCTACCGGATAGTTGTGTGTTGTAGTAGCTAGTGTGGTGAGACTTAACTAGTTTTCGACGAAGATAATAATTTGAAGATAATAATTTGGCTATGTGCTCGTTCGGACTTGTTTCCTTTATGTCCGTGTCCAAATTGTTCCCTTAGGTAGTCCAATTTTTTCTCCAACTGTCCGTTTTTCCACTGTTAGTTCAACACCCATTTTTCCCGTTTTTTCTGCACTTTTTTATAAAAACCAAACCTACAAAAATATTTTCCTTTTTTTCCGCCTCATTTATTATTACAAAAAAATTCCGAAAATATTTTTCATTTTTTCCTTCCTTATTTCCAAAAAAAAAAAATCCAAAAAGATTTTCTTTTTTTCAAACAACCAAAAATATTTTTCCTTGTTTTTATGCCAAATTGGCAATGCATTGATCATCGACTAACATGTTCCCCTAGTGCTCCATCTCTAAATTCCCTCTTAGGTGATCGTGTCCCTATCATTGCCTTTCCTCCTCATTTTCCTGATTTGTATTCTTCTTCATCGGAGACCCCCAGTTCTCCCACTTCCCCTAGTTCTGTTACCCCACCCATCATGGCCGACGAACGCACTTTAAGGGACTACTTTTCCCCAATTACGGCCACTCCACCTTCATGTATCATCCTTCCGCCCACTCCAGCCGTGAAATTTGAAATTCGCCTCGCGACTATTTCTATGTTACCCAGTTTTAATGGCCTTGAATGCGAGTCTCCTTATACTCACTTCCGGAAATTTCTCACTATGTGCGCTACCTTTGAAAATCAAAACTTAGATGAAGAGAATGTCCGTCTTCGATTATTTCCCTTTTCTCTTCACGATAATGCATCTATGTGGCTCCATTCCTTTCCCCCGGATTCTATCCTAACTTGGGAACAAATTGTCAAGAAGTACATGTCTAAATTCTATCCCATGAGCAAAACAAATGAAACGCGCCAAGCAATTCAGGATTTTAGACAAAAGCCTACCGAACAGTTTTGTGAAGCATGGGGCCGTTTTCAAGACTATATTAATAGTTGCCCACATCACGGTCTCGAGAAAAGTCGCTTAGTCCATAGTTTTTACAATGGTCTTATCCCTTCTTCTCGCACCATGATTGAATCCATGCATAAAGGGAAGTTCATGCATTTGACTCCCACTGTCGCCTATAATTTTCTCCTAGAATTAGGCGATGACTCCAAATATTGGGAGGGCACCAATGCATTTTTGAGATCCGATCCTCCACGTGTAGGGAACATTTCTGAGGTAAAAAATGATCCTGATTTTAAAACTTAGCTGCACAGCTTACACTCTTTGACTAAAATCGTTGACGCTCTCAGTTGTACTCTGCAACAAAATGTTACACTATCACTACAAGAAAAATGAGTATTAGGGACGGTAAAAAATCGTCCTTAAAGATTAATAGGGACGGTTTTTGCAACGGCAAAAATCCGTCCCTTATACTAGGTGTCCTAAATATTTTAGGGACGGATTTTACCGTCCTAAATGTTAACTCATGAACACTCTGCATTTAGCATTAGGGACAGCTTTTTCCGTCCCAAATGGTGTTCCCATGAAAAAATTCCCGCTCCCGCCAACAGTATTAGGGACGGTTTATCCGTCCCTAATACTACTGAGATTCTGGCAACCCAATTAGGGATGGTAAAAACCGTCCCTAAAGGTAATTTCAATTGATGCAGAAATGGGTATTAGGGACGGTAAAAATCGTCCCAAAAGGTATTCTCATTAATACAAATAAGTATTAGGGACGGTTTATAACCGTCCCAATTGGTAAATACAAAATTATCATAAATAGTTATATTATTATATGTTTTATGTTGCAATAATAATGGACATCTAATTTGCATTATAAATCAAATCATCCGATTAAAAACACAATATATCAACCACGTTCATTGAAGCATGTATCCAATAACAATTTCTTCCATTGAACAACATTCAAGTCGAAATATTTAAATGAGTAAAAAATTAGACTAATTAATAAGATATACAATTGTCAAAAAAATATTATCCCTAAATTAAGATGATAAATATGGTTGTCACGCTTCAAAAACTTCTCTTAGTAAAATTTGTATCTTCAACTTCATGTATCTTCAACTTCTTATGCACAACCTTCAATCAATAAATAATCATTTTATCAAAATAATATTATAGTAAAATAAAATATCCAAATATATTAGTTGATCGTATCAAACACTTTTTACAATTTTTTTAAAAAAATTGACAGAGTCTCCTTTGTTTATACTTGAAAACCAACTTGTTTAATCAACACAAAAGCCCGCACGGCTATAAGAATCTCGCATATCAACAATTCTTTACAATTTTTAAAAACAAATCGACAGAGTCTCTTTTATTTATACATGAAAACCAACCTATTTAATCAACACAAAAGCCCGCACGGCCATAAAAAAATTGAAAAATCTCCATATGAGCAATTCTTTACATATTTTAAAAAAATTCGACAAAGTCTCCATTATTTATACATGAAAACCAACATTATCAACAACAATAATAAATAAACAATCCACCTGTCGCAAACCAATGCTTTGTTCATGTGTTCCACGCGAATAAAATATAACCCAAAAATGTTATGCTGCAAAAAAATATAAGAAACAAAACAAAAAAGATATCTGTAATCAAATAATGTTTAAACCTAAAAATCTAAATGTTGTAAATTCTTGTAGTGTACTCAAACCGGGAGTCCTGTGACTACGCGGCCGATTCGTACGATTTACATTGGTCCCGTATGAGGTGATGGTGCCTCTAACGGAACCGTTTTGTTATTGTATTACGTTTTCACCCTTTGACGTCATATTTTCAAGCCTATATCTAAATTTTCCAAATTTTCGTCGTATACTCAAATCGAGAGGTCAGGGACTACGCGGTTGGTCTTTACGAGTTACATTGGTCCCGTGTGAGGTGATCGTGCCTATCACGTGACCGTTCTGTGGCTGTTTTACATTTTGACACGTTGGCGTCATATTTTTAAGCCTAAGTCTATTTTTTTGCAAATTCCCGTCGTGTACTCAAATCGGTAGTCTCGTGACTACGCGGTCGATTCGTACAAGTTACATTTCTCCCGTGCGAGGTGATGGTGCCTCTAACGGGACCGTTTTGTTTTTATTTTACATTTTCACCCTTTGGCATCACGTTTTCAAGCCTATGTCTAAATTTTCCAAATTCTCATCGTATACTCAAATCGAGAGGTCGGGGAATACGCCGTCGGTCTTTATGAGTTACATTGGTCCCGTGTGAGGGGATCGTGCCTCTCACGGGACCGTTTTGTGGCTATTTTACATTTTGACACGTTGACGTCATGTATTTAAGCCTAAGTTTAATTTTTTTCAAATTCTCGTCATGTACTAAAACCGCCAGTCCCGTGACTACGCGATCGGTTTGTACGAGTTACATTGGTCCCTTGCGAGGTGATGGTGCCTTTAACGGGACCGTTTTGTTGTTATTTTATGTTTTTACCCTTTGACGTCATGTTTTCAAGCCTATGTCTAAATTTTCCAAATTCTCGTCGTATACTCAAATCGAGAGGCCGGGGACTACGCGGTCAGTCTCTACAAATTACATTTGTCCCGTGTGAGGTGATCGTGCCTCTCACGGGACCGTTTTGTGGCTGTTTTGCGTTTTGACACATTGGCATCATGTTTTTAAGCCTAAGTCTAATTTTTTATGAATTCCCGTCGTGTAGTCAAATCGGCAATCCCATGACTACGCGGTCGATTCGTACGAGTTACATTGGTCTCGTGCGAGGTGATGGTACCTCTAACAGTACTGTTTTGTTGTTGTTTTACATTTTCACCATTTGGCGTCATGTTTTCAAGCCTATGTCTAAAGTTTCCTAATTCTCGTCGTATACTCAAACCGAGAGGTCGTGGACTACGCGGTCAGTCTCTACGAGTTACATTGGTCCCGTGTGAGGTGATCGTGCCTCTCACAGGACCGCTTTATGGCTATTTTACTTTTTGACACGTTGGCGTCATGTTTTTAAGCCTAAGTCTAGTTTTTTACAAATTCCCGTCGTGTACTCAAACCGACAGTCCCGTGACTACACGGTTAGTTTGTACGAGTTACATTGGTCCCGTGTGACGTGATGGTGCCTCTAACGGGACCATTTTATTGTTGTTTTACGTTTTCACCCTTATGCGTCATGTTTTCAAGCCTATGTCTAAGTTTTCCAAATTCTTGTCGTATACTCAAACCGAGAGGTCGGGGACTACGCGGTCGGTCTCTACGAGTTACTTTAGTCTCGTGTGAGGTGATCGTGCCTCTCACGGGACCGTTTTGTGGCTGTTTTACGTTTTGACACGTTGGCGTCATGTTTTTAAGCCTAACTCTAATTTTTTGCAAATTCCAGTCGTGTACTCAAACCGACAGTCCTGTGACTACGCGGTCAGTTCGTACGAGTTACATTGGTCTCGTACGAGGTGATGGTGCCTCTAACAGGACCGTTTTGTTGTTGTTTTACGTTTTCACCCTTTGGCGTCATGTTTTCAAGCCTATGTCTAAATTTTCCAAATTCTCGTCGTATACTCAAATTGAGAGGTCGGGGACTACGCGGTCATTCTCTATGAGTTACATTGGTCCCGTGTGAGGTGATCTTGCCTCTCACGGTACCGTTTTGTGGCTATTTAACGTTTTGACACGTTGGCGTCATATTTTTAAGCCTAAGTCTAATTTTTTGCAAATTCCCATCGTGTACTCAAACCGGCAGTCCCGTGACTATGCAGTCAGTTCGTACGAGTTACATTGTTCCCGTACGAGGTGATAGTGCCTCTAACGGGACCGTTTTGTTGTTGTTTTATGTTTTCACCCTTTGGCGTCATGTTTTCAAGCCTATGTCAAAATTTCCCAAATTCTCATCGTATACTAAAACCGAGAGGTTGGGGACTATGCGGTCGGTCTCTATGAGTTACATTGGTCCCGTGTGAGGTGATCGTGCCTCTCACGGGACCGTTTTGTGGCTGTTTTATGTTTTGACATGTTGGCATCAAGTTTTTAAGCCTAAGTTTAATTTTTTGCAAATTCCAGGCGTGTACTCAAACCGGCAGTCCCGTGACTACGCGGTCGGTTAGTACGAGTTACATTGGTCCCGTGCGAGGTGATGGTGCCTTTAACGAGATCGTTTTGTTGTTGTTTTACGTTTTCACCCTTGGCGTCATATTTTTAAGCCTATGTCTAAATTTTCCAAATTCTCGTCGTATAGTCAAACTGAGAGGTCGGGGACTACGCGGTCGGTCTCTACGAGTTACATTGGTCCCATGTGAGGTGATCGTGCCTCTCACGGGACCGTTTTGTGGTTGTTTTACATTTTGACACGTTGGCGTCATGTTTTTAAGCCTGTTCAATTTTTTGCAAATTATCCCCCACCACCGAGCATTTAAAAGGAGATCAAAAGTGATATTGGAAGGGACATAAACTCGAAGATTTGAAATAAGCTTCAGCCTAAACATATTTGATTAGAAGATGTCAAATCCATGAATGTAAAATCACAATTTCATATTATAAAACATATAGAAGCAGATACGACATCACCCATCATTTGTATCTAAGTTACACACATTTGTGTGTGTATTATGCGATATGTAATGTATTTGTGTGTATCTAAGTTGCACACATTTGTGTGTGTATTCTGTGAGATGTAACTTCAGGGATGATAGAATATATGTTAGAATACATTACATATTTCAGGGATGATAGAATATATGTGTGTAATTTCAAAATACACACAGATGTAATGTATTCAGAATACACACAGATGTAATAGTCTACCATAACTTACATTATAGGGATGATAGAATACATTACAATTTCAAAATATATTACATTTCAGAAAGCATTACAGGGATGATAGTCCAATGGTGACATGTTTAATCACAAAACAGGGATGAAAGAAGTTTATTCCATCCAAGCTACCGTTTTTACTCCACAATGTGAAATGAATAAAACAATATCATCATACTCCGAAAGAAATGAAAGAAGTTTGAACATTAGTCTCACCCCAGTCTTGAAATTTCCTTCACCCTTTTCAAAATACATTATATATGTATATGTTATAATAGTAGTATACATATATATATAAAAGTATATACATATATATAATAGTATATACTGTTATATATGCAGACTGTTATATATATAATAAAGGAGGAGGGACTTTTTGTCCTCTCCAACTAACGGTTGAGATCAAATGTATTGAATTTGGTGTTTATCAACTGAGGGTTCAGATTGATTATTGAGAATGGTAAAGTTTATAAAGGACTTTTGATCTTTTCTAACTAGCCGTTGAGATCAATTTTTTGGGGTCTGTATCTAACGGCTAACAATTATTTTAGTTAATTATTGGAAGATTTCAGCATTTGTTGATGGATAATTTAGAAAAGCTTTGGACACGGGATTTTTCATTGGGACTCACAACCACTAGAGTGGCTGGACTAACCTAAGATATGGGTCATTTCACAAACTTCTTCACGCAAGGTAAGTACCTGACCTAAGTACAAAGAGAGAGAGACTTCTTCTTCATCTCATAAAATTCATCTTAGCACAAAACTTCATCTCAGAGAGTACCTACAGGTATGTATTATTTTCTATTACTTTTTTGCTGCTTTAAGATTCACGCTAGTTAGTTTTAAGTTATTCGATGTATGTATTTTTGTTTATTCGTTGTTGTATATGAGTTTTTAAGTTTTTAGGTGTATCTATGTTTCTTCATGCGTTGTTGTATATGAGCTGTTGTATATGAGTTTTTTAACTTCATGTATTTTTTTGTTGCTTTAAGCGTCACGCAAGTTAGTTTTTAATGGTCAGTTCGTAGTTTTGAGTGTTGGTTTAATGGTCAGTTCGTAGTTTTAATATCGTTGTAGAACCCAGTTCATAGTTTTGTTTGAAACCCAGTTAAGCTTCCTTCAACTTTTGGTTATTAATGGTTAGTTTTGTTGTAATCGTTTTGTTTATTTGAGTGAGGCGTTGCTGTTTTGTAGAAACCCGCTCATACGCAAAACGATAACAACAGTATAACAGCCTTCACCCTTCTACCCATGTTAGATGTCATATGTTTTACCCCCAGGAGAGACAAGGACTGTTTCTTTTTCTCCCTTTGTTTGGGAGATTCAACTTAGTTTTGAGGAACCCACCATTATTTTACAACAGTAAGATAAATACATATTATACTTGGCCGTAGTCTTGTGAGGGATAGTGTGAAAATTTGTTCTCTCAAAAGATAAAGATGATGCCCCCAAAGCCCATATCTTAAGATCTTCTTTCTTCTGCTACCTTCAGGTACCTCCCATTCTCATTTGATGCAGTAACAAAAAAACCTCATTCTCATATTATTAATTGATATTGGTCTAGAAAAGACTCCTTTTATTTCCATTTGTTAAAGACTCCTTTTTGCTCTGGTAGCTTATAAAATTTAGGTTTAGAAAAGAAATTAAAATTATTGATGGTGTATGCACAATGAACCGGAATTAGTACAATTTTAAGACCTGTTTTTTTAGTGGGTTCAATTTTTATAAGTGGGTATAGGGATAAAACTTAAGTGGGTTTATTTTTCACACGTTTTAAGAAGAAAAAAAAGAGTACAAAGTCGTGAATGCTTCACCACGCCTTCATGTTAAAATAATTTTAGTGGGTTTATTTTTGTAATAGGGTTCCAAGCATTGATTTTTAAGTGGATTTATATGTTAGTTTAGTTGTTAGATAAGTTATATTTTAATCCCAGTTAAGTTATATTTTAAACCCAGTTTAGTTTTTAAAAGCCATACATTTACGTGCAATGATATTGGTATAAAAATCTAATGCATTCTTAAAATTTTATTTTAACTCTTTATAATAAAAAAAAGTTTGACACGGATACCTCACCATATTGAAGAATTGAAAAAAAGGAAAGACGAAAATAACAAGATAATATCTTATCTTTATAATTTAAAATGTATGGTCTATATTTGGCTTCTTCTTCTTTATATTCAGCTCTCTGTGGTCTGTGAATGGAGTCTAATTCAAGTGTGCGTAAATGGAAATTGGAAGATAATAGGAAGCTGGAAAGCTGAGTGAGTGGTGGGGCCTAATCGGTAGTGGTGTCTTAATGGCTACCACGTGTAGAAGACATTGTTGATTCAGATTTTATAAATCCTTCTCTCTTTGCTATACCATGATCAAGTCTTTTAGTAGACATATATTTGAATACATTTGTAGAGATTTATGGGAAAACTTTAAGGGATTTTTTTATAGATTTGGTCCTACTATTTGTATGCTCAACAAAATATATTACTGTTCTCAATTTTTACTCATAATTTCTTCACAAGTTATAAGTTCATCTTGATGTCCTTTTTATTTATTGGTATTTTCCGAAAATCTTTTCGTTGTTCATATATGCTTAGATACGGATTTATTTGATCCTACTAAAATGATATGCGCATTTTTGTTCAGGTAGGTTTGGGTTCTTTGTGGGTTGATTAATGGGTGAGATTGTTTCTTATGGAATGGTTGTTTGCCTTCATTGAATGTAGGGTTTAATAAAAATGAGTGATTTAATTGTTTTGTATTTTTTGTGTTTGGGATTTTGTAGATCTTATCTCATTCAGAAGTTCGCTGTGTTGAGTAGCACCTTCGCTCCTCTTCTACGTGGTTCTCATTCGGTGAGTTTAGGTGTTCTCGGTTGATGGTATTATCAGGTTTGTTTTTTTAAAAGGTACTTCTGTGTTTTTTAGTTAAGAAATCATTTTTTAGTTTCTGTTTGGACCCGGTGGTGAAGGTTTCGTTAGGGTTAGCACCTTTGGTCATTGGGAAAATTTGTTGGAGGCCTATAAGAGATTTAAGCAACTGTATAAATGAATTAATAATTTCATCTTTCTTCGTCAATGTTTTAATGCTATTCATAATTACAGGATACTAAAACTGTAGGCCACCTATGGCTTTGTTGAGCTTCTTTCTATGTCAACCGATTTTTTTTTATTAGCAGTTGTGAAATTAGACCTGCAGTGGTATTAAAAAATATATTGTAATGATATATTGTACTGCACAGTTTATATGAGATGAATTTTGCAATGACGCTTATTTTGGGAATTGTAACATTCAAATCGTAGAATATTTGCTATGAGAGTGATGATGATGTATGGTCATTTCTTCTAAATTTTATATGAGATGAATTCTACTAATGTTTCTTCTCGAAATGAGTTGTATCTAAATTGTATGTGTTTCTTCTTAGTGTGAGTTCTATCTTAAATAATACATGTAGGCATACATTGAGAACAAAACGTTAGTAGTGTTGTACGTGCGATGCACATTTGAAATGTTTCTTTTATTTTTACATTTCCAAAAAAACTACGAATTGATTTAGACTTCACACGCAACATAGAGTTCTAGATATAGATATGGGCCTATGTAGCCTTAACTCGTTCTACTAAATATATTATGAGAACACGCGCATGGCTTCTTTTGAAGTTTACTATGCAAAATTGTCTTTCTTATGTTTAATATTTTATTTATTTACCGCCATAGTTGCAATGGCATATTTGAGCTCTCTCCCAATGTGTGGGTTATTGTTTTGTTCTTACAGAGTGACAATGTCTTTTACAACCATAATAATTTTATATTGTTATTGAGAAAACATTGTCTCATATGTATAGAATGAGAAGTAGAATGCATTTTCCACGTTTACTTCATATTCATTCAATTTATTTTCTACCCACAATGTAATTAATTTTAAATTTAACACGTGGAAAGAAAATTGACACATGAGAGTGCGTGTCTATAACCACAAATACTCGGGAGTAAATTTATCATCGTGTCATCGAGACGGGTACGAGTATATTATAACCACATATACTCGGGAGAAAATTTATCATCGTGCCATCGGCACGGGTACACCCTAGTATATATATATATATATATATATATATATATGTGTGTGTGTGTGTGTGTGTGTGTGTGTGTGGGTGTGTGTGGGTGTGTGTGTTCATATATAACACTATATACTGTTATATATATATACTATCGAGGCACGACATATATGTGGGAGCAACACATTATAAATGTTCTCAAGCGGATGGGAGAAACGTAATAGAAAATGTTCATTTGGCACAACATGTTTTCATAATAGAACGGTTCCTACGAGTCACATTGGTCCTGTGTGAGGTGGTCGTGAGTCTTACCGGACCGTTTTGTGGTTGTTTTAAGTTTTCACCCTTCGATGGCATGTTTTTATGCATAAGTCTAACTTTTTGCAAATTTACACCGTACACTCAAACCGGGAGCCCCGTGACTACGTGGAGGGTTCCTACGACTTATATTGGTCTCGTGCAAGGTGTTCGTGACTCTAACGGGACCTTTTTGTGGTTGTTTTACGTTTTCACCCTTCGATTACAAGTTTTTATGCTAAAGTCTAAATTTTTTACAAATTTACGTCGTACACTCTAACCGGGAGCCCCGTGACTACGCGGTCGGTTCCTACAAGTTACATTGGTCCCGTACGAGGTGTTCGTGACTTTTACCGGACCGTTTTGTTGATGTTTTATGTTTTCATTATTCGATGGCATGTTTTTATGCTCAAGTCTAATTTTTTGTAAATATACGTCGTACACTCAAACGGGGAGCCCCGTGACTACGTGGTCGATTTCTACGAGTCACATTGGTCCCGTGCGAGGTGTTCGTGACTCTTACCTGACCGATTTGTGTTTATTTTACGTTTTCACCTTTCGATGGTAAGTTTTTATGCTTAAGTCTAACTTTTTGCAAATTTATGTCGTACACTCAAACCGGGAGCACCGTGACTACACGGCTGGTTCCTACGATTTACATTGGTCTTGTGCGAGATGTTCATGACTTACGGGACCGTTTTGTGGCTATTTTACATTGTCACCCTTCGATGGCATCTTTTTTATGCTCAAGTCTAACTTTTTGCAATTTACGTTGTACACTCAAACCGGGAGCCCTGTGACTACGCGATCGGTTCCTACGAGTCACATTGGTCCCGTGCGAGGTGTTCGTGACTCTTACCGGACCGTTTTGTGGTTGTTTTAGGTTTTCACCCTTTGATGGCATGTTTTTATGCTCAAGTCTAATTTTTTGAAAATTTACATCGTACACTCAAACCGGGAGCCCCATGACTACGCGACGGGATCCTATGACTTACCTTGGTCTCGTGCGAGGTGTTCCTGACTCTAACGGGACCTTTTTGTGGCTGTTTTACGTTTTCACCCTTCGATTGAAAGTTTTTATGCTTAAGTCTAATTTTTTTGCAAATTTATGCCTTACACACTGACTAGGAGCCCCGTGACTATGCGGTCGGTTCCTACGAGTTACAATGGTCCCGTGCGAGGTGTTCGTTACTCTTACCGGACCGTTTTGTGGCTGTTTTATGTTTTTATTCTTTGATGGCATGTTTTTATGCTTAAGTCTATTTTTTTACAAATTTACGTCGTACAATCAAATCGGGAGCCCCGTGACTATGGATCGATTCCTACGAGTCACATTGGTCTCGTGCGAGGTGTTCGTAACTCTTATGTGACCGTTTTGTGTTTGTTTTATGTTTTCACCATTCGATGGCAAGTTTTTGTGCTTAAGTCTAACGTTTTACAAATTTATGTCATACACTCGAACCGAGAGCCCCGTGACTACGCGGTCGGTTCCTACGAGTCACATTGGTCCCGTGCGAGTTGTTCGTGACTCTTACGTGACCGTTTTATATTTGTTTTACATGTTCACCCTTCGATGGCAAGTTTGTATGTTTAAGTATAACTTTTTGTAAATTTATGTCGTACACTCCAACCGGGAGCGTCGTGACTACACGGCCGGTTCCTACGACTTACATTGGTCCCGTGAAAGATGTTCATGACTCTTACGGGACCGTTTTGTGACTATTTTACGTTTTCACCCTTCAATGGCATCTTTTTAATGCTCAAGTCTAAGTTTTTGCAAATTTACGTAGTACACTCAAATCGGGAGCCCCGCGACTACGCAGTCGATTCCTACGAGTCACATTAGTCCCGTGCGAGGTGTTCGTGACTCTTACCAGACCGTTTTGTGGATATTTTAGGTTTTCACCCTTCGATGGCATGTTTTTATGCTCAAGTCTATTTTTTTGCAAATTTATGTCGTATACTCAAACTGGTAGCCCCGTGACTACGCGGTCGATTCCTACGAGTCACATTGGTCCCTTGCGACAAGTGAGTAAGATGGGCGGTCACAAATTACAAACCCAAGAATAACTTTCGAACCATGAATAATTTTTATTCCCACTTTGACATCTCTCATATTTAGCTCAGACTAATCAAGAATAGCTTTAAGCTAAGAAACAAATGGTTACCAATTAGTTTAATGTGGACCATTGCAGAGAAATTGACACGCCTTAAACCTAGAAAGTGGCAATCCATTGGATAATGCCTTCTTTTTCTAGTTTTCACACTAACTATTCTTTGTTCAAAAGTTATGTAAAGTCCCCCCCCCCTGGAAGTGACAAGAAACAAATGCTTCAACAATACCCAAGATAGTTCGAACAAAGTTGGATGGAATATTTGTGGAGTGAAACTAAATGTAAGAGAGATTAAAATTTGGAGCATTACTAGTTAGATCCGAAACCTTAGAGAATGTGAGATGTATATATTATTATACCTGTGCGGGGGGATGGGGTTGCGTAGGGGAGAGGAGGCGGGTCAGGGGAGAGGGGGTGGGCGGCGGAGAGAGAGAGAGAGAGGGAAGAGAGATCGCGAGTTCAGCAAGAGAGAGCAGAGCGACGGGAGTATTTTTTTGGTGTAAAACTTGAGTGAAAAAATGTGAGTGCTGGAAAAGATGAAAATTTACCAAAAGGGTCGAAAAAAATTGTCCCTTTTGATATAGCAAAAGGGACAGTTTAAAAATCCGTCCCAAATGCTCATTTGAGAAAAAATATTATTCTAAATGGGACGGATTTTAAAACCGTCTTTTATGGTATATTTAAAGGGACGGTTAAAAAAATTCGTCCCAAATACTCATTTGGAAAAAATAAAAAATCAATTTATACTAAATGGGACGGAACTTAAAACTGTCCCTTTTGCTATATCAAAAGGGGCGGTTTTTAAAATCCGTCCCTTTTGATATAGCAAAAGAGACGATTTTAAGTTTCGTCCCTTAAATTAACCCGGGAAAAATCAGTGCTAAAAATTTGTATATACTTTAAGGACGATTTTAATTACCGTCCTTTATGGTATGTATCAAAAGGGACGGTTTTTAAAAACCGTCCCTTTTGCTACTATCAAAAAGGACGGTAATTAAAACCGTCCCTTTTGATATAGCATAAGGGACGATAATTAAAATTTTCCATAATACTCCCGTCCCTAATATTCATTTTTCTTGTAGTGTTTCTAAACAATCAATGACTATCAAAGATTCTAGTCCTTCATCTTGTGGTGTGTGCTTAAGTCAAGATCATTTAGCTCATTTGTGCCCCCTCCTGTAGGATGATCCCGAACCCACCATGGCCCAAGCCTGTGCCTTCGACACCAGTAGGAAAATCGTTCCCCTGTCGTTTACTTACAATCCTAATAATAGAAATCACCCCTATTTCTCTTATAAGTACGACCACAACTCCGCTTCTTCCCAACCACAACAATATGTTGGTGGTCCCCCCTGGGTTTCCACATAGCCCACAAAGGAAACTTTTCCCTCCAGTCCTCCATAGTATGCTCCTTACCATCAATCGTACTTTCCATCTTCCTTTGTCCCCCACGGAGGACATTCAAACAACAATAATCAGCCTGTTCCTATTCCCCCTCCTTCCTTTGAGTATTCACAACCGCTTAATTCTCAGCGGGAGTTGGTTCCCAAACCATCTTATTCCCCTCCACCCAATTCCTCCACCACTTCTCTCGAGAATCTCCCCACTCAGTTTATGACCACTCAGACTCAAGCCCTCCAATGGCTTGAGCAGCATTTAAACCAATTCGAGTCTGAGCGAGAGAAAGGTCATTTTCCCAGTCAACCGATTGCTAACCCTAAGGGGAATGGCAAAGAATCAGCCTACGAGGTTGGTTCAACTTCCAATCCACCCAATTACCAAGAGAATATGAAAGCAGTGTCTACTCTTCGCTCGGGGAAACAAGTTGATAATGGTGTTCATGCTCCCACTGATGTCCCACAACCGACCATCCCACCTTTAGTTCCTATCCCTCAGGTTACCCCACTATTTAAATCCCCATATCACACTGAATCCAATCCTCCTGAGCCCACTTCTGTTTATGTGCCTAAAGCACCCTTCCCTCATCGGTTGTCTCCCACTAAGAAAGCCCAGCAATTTGATGAGATCAAGAAAGTCTTTCATAATGTGTACATTAACATTCCCTTCCTCATCGCGATTCAACAAGTCCCCTCGTATGCTAAATTTTTAAAGGACTTGTGCACTGTTAAGTGTAGGACCAATGTTCCACGCGAGGCTTTCCTCGCTGAACAAGCTACGTCCCTACTCCATAATAACAGTGTTGTGAAGTATAAAGACCCTGGTCGTCCAACTGTCTCTTGCATGTTAGGCGACAAGTTCACTACTAGTGCTTTACTTGATCTTGGGGCTAGTGTTAATTTGTTACCTTACTCCCTCTACCTTGAGTTAGGTTTACAGAACATGAAACCTACATGAGTTACTCTTCAACTTGTTGATCGTTCCGTGAAACTACCTAAAGGTATCGTTGAAGATGTTTTGGTGAAAGTTTTAGACTTTTACTATCCTGTGGATTTCATCATCTTAGACACTCCTGCGCCCAACCCAACCAATACTCCAATCATATTGGGTCGCCCATTTTTGTCCACTGCTAACGCCATCATTAATTGTCGTGATTGATCCATGAATATCTCTTTTGGCAACATGGCTGTCAAAGTTAATATATTCCACCTTATGCAAAAACTGGCTGATGTCAATTCTATTGATGAAGTGTGTGTGATTGACTCCTTAGTTAATGAAATGTTGGACCAATCTTACCCTGTCGATCCTCTCCACCAATGTTTGGCTCATTTTGGATCCGACTTTGACATTGATTCCTCCATCTCTAAACTCAATGCCCTGCTAGATTCCACTCCACTGATGGACACTTCCTCTTGGTATCCTCCCTTTGAGCCCCTCTATGATGATACGATTCACTCTATGGATCACCTTGTTCCACCTTCCGAACTACCTGTCACATCAGATTCCTCCACTTTATGCTCCGAGAACTCTTCGGACTTTGTTTCTATGTCTGAGTCTGATGTCACTCCTGCGCCACCTACTAGTTTGGACCTTAAGCCCTTACCTCCCGATTTGAATTATACTTTCTTAGGCCCCAACCACCATCACCCTATTATCATTGCTTCCAACTTGACAGCTGATCAAGAAGAGCAATTAGTCCACACCCTGAATCGGCATAGCACTGCTATAGGATGGACCATTTCAGACATTCACGGTGTGAACCCAAATGTTTGTAGTCATCGCATTCATTTAGAGGAGAATGCCAAGACTTCTCATGAACCCCAACGTCGACTCAACCCTGCTATGAAAGACATCATGCGCACTGAGATTTAAAAATTTCTCGATGCTGGTATTATCTACCCTATCTCAGACGGTCAGTGGGTCAGTCCCATTCATGTTCTACCAAAAAAGTCTGGTGTCAACATCATCAAAAATAGTGACAATGATCTTGTTCCCACCTGTATGCAAACGGGTTGGCGTATTTGCATTGACTATCAAAAGCTCAATGCTATCACTCGTAAGGACCATTTTCCTCTTCCTTGTATCGACCAAATGCTCGAACGTTTAGCTGGTCATGCGTATTACTGCATTCTTGATGGCTATTCAGGATACAACCAAATTATAATTTCCCCTAAAGACCAAGAGAAAACTACCTTCACCTATCCCTTTGGCACTTTTGCCTACTCTCGCATGCCCTTTGGCCTTTGCAATGCACCTGCGACTTTTCAACGGTGTATGATTAGCATTTTTAGCGACATGGTAGAACATTTTCTTAAAATCTTTATGGAAGATTTTTCTGTGTTTGGTTCTTCCTTCGAGCAATGCCTTTCTCATCTCACTATGGTCCTCAAACGTTGTCAAGAAAAGAAATTGGTCCTCAATTGGGAAAAATGTCATTTCATGGTAAAAAAAATGGGATTATTTTAGGTCACATAGTTTCTCGCGATGGTATTGAAGTAGATAAAGAAAAAATTGACATAATCTCCTCGCTTCCCATTCCTAAGTCTGTTAAGGACATTCATTCCTTCTTAGGACATGTGGGCTTCTACCGTCGTTTCATTAAAGACTTTTTAAAAATCGCTCGACCTTTAACAACCCTTTTATCCAAAGATGTTCCCTTTGTCGTTAATGATTCATGTGTTTCTTCTTTTGAGCGCCTTAAAGCCGAGCTCACTTCTACTCCTATCATTCATCCTCCTAATTGGTCTTTACCCTTTGAGCTCATGTGTGATGCATCTAATTTTTCTCTCGGTGCTGTACTTGGTCAATGGGTTGACAAGCGATAGCATGTCATTTATTATGCTAGCAGAACCCTCCATGACGCTCAACTTCATTACACGACCACTAAAAAGGAGTTGCTAGCTGTCGTATTTTCACTCGATAAGTTTAAATCTTATTTCATTGGTTCCCCTATCATCGTTTACACTGACCACGCTTCCCTGAGGCACCTTCTTCAGAAGAAGGATTCTAAGCCACGTTTGATACGGTGGATTATCTTTCTTTAAGAGTTTAACCTAGAAATTCGCAATAAGAAAGGGTGCAAAAATTTGGTTGCAGACCATCTCTCCCGCCTCACTGTTATGTCTACATCTGATCTTGTCCCTATTTCTGAAACATTTCCTAATGAGAAACTTTTTGCTATCTCCACTTTGCCTTGGTATGCTGATATTGTTAATTTCCTTATTATCGACCAACTTCCCAATCATTGGTCGAAATAAGAGCGTTCTAAGTTCATGTCCCAGGTAAAATTTTACTCTTGGGATGATCCCTTCCTTTTTAAGTATTGCTCTAATCAAGTCATTCGCCGATGTGCTCCTGACCATGAACAGTCAAGTATACTCTCCTTTTGTCACGATGGTGCCTGTGGTGGCAACTTTAGCTCCAAGAAAATCTCCACCAAAATTTTGCAAAGTGGTTTCTACTAGCCCGCTCTTTTTCGAGATGTCTACCACTACTGCCAAATGCCAACAATCTAGACGTATCTCTCGTCGTGACATGATGCCCCTCACATCCATTCTCATCGTCGAAATCTTTGATGTATGGGGCATTGATTTCATGGGTCCTTTTCCCTCCTCTCATGGCTTCCAATATATACTAGTTACAGTTTATTATGCTTCCAAATGGATTGAAGTCATAGCTTGCCGCGCCAATGACCATCGCATTGTGGTCACGTTTCTTAAAGAGTCTGTCTTCACACATTTTGGAACCCCAAATCTATCATTAGTGATGGGGGTAAACATTTCTGTAATCGAGTCTTTGAACATCTCGTTAAAAAGTATGGTGTTACCCACAAAGTTGGTCTCTCTTACCACCCTCGGACTAGTGGTCAAGTTGAAGTTTCAAACCGAGAAATCAAGCAAATCTTAGAAAAAACAGTTAATCCTAATAGGAAAGACTGGTCCTTACGCTTGAATGATGCTTTTGGGGCATACCATACTTCTTTTAAGACTCCGATTGGCATGTCTCCTTATCACTTGGTCTTTGGTAAACCATGCCACTTACCTGTCGAGCTTGAACATCATGCTTATTGGGTTGTCAAAGCCCTTAATTTTGATATCGACGAGGCTGGCATTCATCGAAAGCTCCAACTTAATAAATTAGAGGAGATACAAAATGATTCCTATGATTTGTCCAAGAAGTACAAGGACAAAATGAAGTGGATCCATGACCAAAACATCCTCCGCAAAGAATTCCACCCTGGTCAGAAAGTGTTGTTATATAACTCCCGTCTTCATCTCTTTCCCGGGAAGTTAAAAACCCGCTGGTCTGGACCCTTTATTGTTTCATCTGTTACTCCATATGGTGCCATCACAGTTCCAAATCCTAAAGATGGTAGCCTATTTCAGGTTAACGGTCAACGATTGAAGCCTTTCTTAGAGCTAGGCCCCTCTCACATTGAAGAAATTGATCTTGTTGATCCCATTTATGAGGACTGACTGTTCAGTCTTGTTTGGGGGTGATACTTCACACCCTATTTTTCTGTCGCCCTGTGCTTTTCATAGTTCTTATCCTTTGGGTGAGATTGGTTCGGTCTGGCTGAAGACGTTAAACTTAGCGCTATCGGGAGGCTGCCCGTTGTTCATTATTTTTTAGTATGAGTCTTATCCTGTTTGGGGGTGGTGTTTCACACCACCTAATGATTTTCACATTCTTTATTGACTTGTACGTCTTTTTGTATCACATTTGTTCCTATAGGTTTCATCTATGCTCCAGAGTGCGGTACATTTTCACTAGTGGTTCATTATGGTAATATCTTTCCTCCCTTGTACTTTTCATTTTTATATGCGGTTTTAAACATCGGGGAGGTTGTTCTCTTTTGTTTGGGGGTGGGAAATTTATCAAAATTGTACCTCTTTTTGAAAATTTTCAGAAACAAGTGATTTTAAATTTTTTGTGCAGTTAAAAATAAATTTTTATGACATGATTTGTCTATCATCCCTCTTTTAGAAATCTCGAAATAGCCGTGTTTGAACCCAAAAATTACACTTTTAACCTTAAATTAATTAATAACTCTTAAAGCTTACTTGCACCATGAATTCCTAAACTCAGAAATTTTACACTCCCATGTTTATAAACAAAAGTTGAAGAGTAACGATATTCTCAAGAGAACCTTAAAAGATCACTAGTGGCGACTTAAACCCGTGAGATTTGAGCTATTCACCTTTTTGAGGGGTTTTACGTATCTCCGAGTCACAAGTTGACTCAACTTTCTTTGGGTACCATATTTAGTCGTTGTATGATCTCATCATTTTTTCAAATTTGACTTAATCGCTGAGAATGACATTACTTTCGAGTTGTAAGAACCATGTGTCTTGTAGTTTGTCCCGAGCACTAAACCGATTTTTCCGTACACTTACCATTTTCCTATCACATTATCATTCACCCATTATCATTTTCCATATTACCCTTATCCATATGTCCCAAATACCATCCATCATTGCCATCGTTTTTGAGAAAAAGAGTGTTTGAAATTTTCCATGTAAATTGCCTTCCTTTGTGCTATGAAAAGAAAAATGTATCACAATAAAAATAAAAAATAAAAGAGAGAGAAAGAAGCAAAGAAAGAAAATAAAAACAGAAAATAAGAAAAAGCAAGCATGCGATCATAAATTCAAATAATGAAGATAATAGCCAGTCAAAGTGTGTTTTACTCTTCTCAAAACACCCCATCATTCATCTTCTTCAATTCATTATCCCTACATACCTTACTTAAACCCCATTTTCACCTTTGGTAAAGTGTTCGGGCAAACGAGAAGATTGTATGGTGAAAAACTTGACATTCTCAACATAGTGGTTAACATTCTTTCATGAGATCAGAATTTTTTTTCATGTATTCGTCCCTTCTTATAAAGTGTGTGAGACGTTTGAACTTGTTTACATTTACTCACATCCTCACACACTAGAGAGATACACTTACCCAATTCTCAGAGAGTTCGAATTAAAGTCAAAACGTCGATTCTATAAAGGCAATCTAGGAATTACTCTAATGATACTTAAGAGTGTTTCACACTACACACGCTAAGTTTTAGGAAGGATTACGCTTTTGGTATTAAGTAATTTCATATCTTATTTTGATAGTTGAATATGGTGTTCCTTTATATCCTTTTAAAATTGGGTTGTATAGCGTTTCATCATCTACTCAGATACTGTGTTTAAATAAGTTTTTGAATTTTGTGGGTAAATTCACTGCAAACCCTCACGAGACACCACTCGTCCTATAAGGCAACCTATAGGTTTAATGGCTTGTTGCACATGCTAAGTGCAATCGCCAGTGCCTGCGAAAGTGGCACACTTTTGGATACTTATCTCTGTTTTCTCTCTAATTTTTGCTCGAGGACTAGCAATGTTCTGTTTGGGGGTGGTGTGATAAGAACCCAAAAGTGTCTATTTTATACCCCGAATATATGTATTTTAGTCGCTCGTTTTAATTAAAATTGGTCTTATGTTCCTATTTTATCATTTTGCAGGTCAATACGCAGTCGCAGTATTAAGTATTGCAAAATGAGTACAATTGCAACACAAAAATGGTCAAAAGCGTGCATCGAAGAAATCCAAAGAGACCATGAAGTGAGAAGTCATATTTGAGCATGCCGAAAAGAGTCTTGATGTCCCGAACCAAATCTAAGCCCAGACCGAGCCCAGTCCATCACCCGAGCCGTGTGTGTTGAGTTTGTACCTTTTTAGACTTTCTTAGAATTTTAGTTTGAGTTGTTTTGTTTTTAGGATCTATTTTAGAATTATTTAGAATTTTTAGGATTTATTTTCTATTTTTTTCTATTTCTTTTATCTTATTTTGATTTTGATTTTTATTAGTTTTTAGTTTTTAGTCTTATTTTATTAGGATTAGTTTTTTAGGAATTCACTTATTTTTAATTTTATTAGATTTTACATTTGAGGATTTTAGTTTTAGTTTTAATAGATTTTCATTTTTTATTTTCATATTTTTTAGTTTCATTTTTAATTGAGTTTTTATTTTATTTTTTTAGAATAGGAATTTGATTTTTAGATTTTTAGCTTTAATAGTTTTATTTTTATTAGTTAGTATTATTTAATTAGGGTCACAAATTAAACACACATACACACACCCCCTACTCCCAAACACACCCTTACACCACTATTCACCCTCACCCCTACTTCATATACACCTTCACCACACCAAAATACCCCCTACCTACTATTCATCATCATCCCCATCTCTCCACTCTCTAACCTCCATTACCAACCATCCCATTAACAAACCAACCCCATTACCCAATACGATCCAAACAAACTCCAAACCTAACCTGCTAACCCGACCTCCTCTCTGAAACCGAACCGGAGCCTCAAACCCGCAACCCTTCTGCCCCGACCTGCCATAGACAAATCAAACCTATTTTAACCCAAGTCCTACCATGGAAGCCCTTATAAGCAGACCCGAAACCATCTATGTCCGGACTCCCTAACTCGCGCCCACCTCTGGTAACCACCCTAACAGCAGCCAAACCAACCCACATTGCGACTCTATTCACCCCATATCATACCCGACCGAATCTGCCTCCAACCCAGCCTAACCCGCTACCCAACTTCCATCTCAAAACTCGAACCAGTAACCCAATCGCAAACCCCGACCTTCTCTCCACCTCCAGTACCGAACCCGAGTTCGCTCACCTCGTCCCACAACTAAAACCGAAAACCACCTGCCATTGCCATCCCAAAAAAATCGGACCTTAAAAATTGAAGTAAACCCAAAAATCTCTTTGACTTGGATAATTCAAAATCCCACAAAGCCAAACACTTCCTGGACTTTAAAAGACAAGTGAAGCTCACTTTAAAAGGGAATCTCTCAGCACAAAAAAAAAAAGAAGAAGAAGATATAGAGAGAGAATAGAGAGACAGAAAAAGAAAAAGAAAAAAGAGGGTAGAAAAATAGTCAGAAAAAAAAAGAAAAAAATATAGTTTTAGGTCTAGAAAAATTTGTAGTTTCACTTTTTATTTTCAGTTTTGTAATCCAGTCAGATTTTATGACGAGTTTGGGACGCGTGTTCATGAACACAGTTGACATAAGAAATTATTGCGTATCGTATTTCTTTCTCTTTCTCTTTAATTTCTTGTTTGTTAATTGTGATTGTGCTGAAATTGTAATCATGTCTCGCTAAACACCCCATTCAAGGGGTGGGATGAAACGCGTATGTTGAGTTGTTTTATTTGAATAATTGTTCGTTGATTCATTCTAGGCTAATTAAATTGGGAAAAATCACACATTAATTTATGTAATGAGAGTTAATAAATTAATGGTGCAAATTAATATTTGATTTCTGGATTTCACTTAGAGATAAGTATTATTCTTAAATTAAAATATTAATTCGGTGTATGCAATCCAAAGATTCATACAAATTTTAATGAATTAATCTTAGCTGATATTTTATTGAAATGAGTGTGAATCTTATTTTTTATGATGTGACTATTCCTGATTTAATTGCTGAAAAAGATAAAATTGAATTTAGGATTGTAACGAGAGTTAAATTTTAAATTCAATATTATTTTGAACTATTCAATTGAATAATTAGGATTTTAAATTAATTTGACTACGCAGTGTAATCCCACCTCTTGTTTCTTCTCATAAATTCTAAACTAGATACTTTCTAAATTTTCATAGTCAATTGAGTTGGATAAATTTTCATTTACACCCTTGAAAAATTGTTTTTAAAATAAAAAAAATAACAAGTAAATTTTTTTTAAAAACACAAAAATGTTTTTGATAAAAATTGGAATTGCAAGTTTTCACGATTACAGTTTCAACGCTAGAAATTGGATTGATACCCCAATTTACTGCGATACTAAATTTTTAACAAGTTTTGTAGGTAATTCCAGGAATTTTGATACTCGAAGTTTGACCGCAGCGACATTCCAAATCCATATCCGAAGGAAAAGAAATTAAGAGTTATCAGTTACTGGGGCAGGATTGTGGTGGAGAGAAGATAAAGGTGGATCGCTCTTTGCGGGTGAGGCCGGAGGCGGTGCGGGCGATGCTAGGTGATGTGGGGAGGATAGTATCTGGGGACACCATCCATTTGTCGCTGCTGAGGGATGTTTTATTGAGTAGGTGAGGCAGATGGCTCGGTTGTTTATCTTGATGTTGTTTGGCGGTTTTCTGGTTGCGTAGAGCGGCGAAGTTGTCCACTTAGGTTTTTTCCATACTTGAGGACGTTTTCGAATATCCCTCTCTATGATTGGGGGAACCTGACTTTGGCGACCTTTATTTTTCTCTGGATGCATTTAGCCGGTGTTGCCGAAGAACTTTTACTGGAGCCATGTATCGTCTTGAGGTATTCTTTGGTTTGTGCAATTTCCTTTCATGCATTCACATTTTACTTGTGCGTCTCTTTTTTTTATCAAGGATTCTGGTGTTTGTCAGGCGTTGTTCTATGAGGTGATTGGGTGTAATACCCAGCTGATTAATTTGAAGGATGAGACTTTTGGGGACTTTTGTCGTTTGTACCAGTGGCGGAAGGCCAATCGACAATCGAGGAAGTCTCTTTCCCTACAGGCGGTGTGTCAGGTTTTGAATGGCCTGACCAGTGATAGGGTAAGACTTTTTCCTTCTTTAATCTTGGTCTTTGTGTGCTCTTATTCCATATTGATTTATATCGGCTAGGGATTTTTTAGGTGAACTTTTATCCTTGGGGGATGGCTGTTCAGGACACGGGGTCGACTGGGGCGAATGTGCAGATGAGGCATCTATTGGCGCATGAGTTTTCCCACTCCTGGTATCTCGGGGAGAGGATGGTTCAACAGATTGTTGAGGAGGAGGTGGTGGTCCCACCTGCGAGGCCCCTATGTCTATGAGGCGAGAGCGAATACTGTCGAAAGATGAGAGGATCGCGGCGATGATTGGCAAGTCCTATCTGTTGTATACTAACACAGTTTTACCCTAAGATTATATGGAATTCGTGACGAGTTAGATGATGGCGCCCAGCATATATGATGCGCTGCCCTTCCCTCAGGCGGGTTCGAGTCGTCCAGTGCGGTCTTCCCACAATGGTGGTAGTCTGTCGACATCTGTAGCGACGGTGACTTCGGAGGTTCCCTTTGAGAGGTTGCATACCCCTTCATACAACATTTGGTGGGCTTATGGAGGGATGGTTCCTATGTTGCATAGTCCCCATGTGATGGACCCGGAGGAGTTGGACTGGACAAAGGAGGTCCTTCATCCTATGGTAAACCTTTCTGGTCTTTTCTTCTTTCTTTTCTAGTTTCTTTTGATCTACTTTGCATGATAGTGATTCTGCCTTTTCTTACAGCAAGTTTCGGTGTCCACTACTTGGCTAAGGGACATTGGGGACTGGATATCTTCGGTAACTGCCCATATTCGAGACGTGGTCCTTGTTCCTTCTTGCTTGGTGTCGTCTGCCTCATCTGGGGATAAGTCTAGTTCGGGTAGCTGTAGGACGTCATCTCGTCATAGGGGAAAAAGAGAGCGTCGCAGGGATGGAAGCTCTTAGAGAGAGGGGGATAGTAGGAGAGAGAGAGAGAGAGAGAACGGGCTGAGTCCCGTTGTTTTTCTACTTTTCTTTATTTCTTGCAAAATTGATTCTATAGAAGAATATCTATGCAATGCAATGGAGTTTTTTTCATTATCTTCTGTTAGTAATGAATAAATGAATGCATATGTGCTTTTTACTTTGCTGCTGAGACCGTAAAAAGAATTATTTTTGGAATTTTGAATGAATGTTTAAAATGAGAAATTATATAAAGATGTAAAGGGATTTTGAAATTCTGTTGAGAATATCAATTTATTTTTATTGAGTTTTCTAATTTTTTTTATTTTGGCAAAAGAGGAAAAAGGTAAGTTTCTAAAAATAGGGCGTTGCCGATCGACAAGCCCCTTGTCCTGCCTATCGGCAGGTCAGTCCAGTATAATCGATCAAATCTTTGATTGGTACTCTCTTTAGCCTTTATATCTTGTGGGGTAGGATTCCCTCCGATTTCTTCAGGGGTTGTCTTTTCTGTAGGTTTTCAAGTATAAAAAGGGGTAAGGGTGGAGTGGTTTCATCACACCTTCACTTTTTAATTTTATTTATTTTATGGGATGTCTATCACTGGTAATGTTGAGTTTGCCAACTACCTCGAGACTTTAGAGGCGATGTGATCCTACAAGGTCGACTGCGATTCTTTCAACATGCTTGGAGTCTCTTTATGGTGTAATCGGCCCATAGAGTGGAACATGCTGATGGCAGCGGTACAATTTTAGTACCCCGAGGACCATGTATTACGCTTTGGCTTGGAAGAAGTCTATCCGAGTTATGAGGAATTTTCTTCCATGTTGGGGGTAAATCCTAGTGTGACAGCTGCTATGCCTGAGTTTTTTTGGTCTCCTCGGGAGCTGTTGGTTGGACTTCTCCGCATCTCACCTTTTGTGGGTATACCTTTGGTTACTGGCGGAATGATTTCCCTTCCAGTGGTGTTGTAGTATGTGCATTTGCAGGAGGTTGGTGATGTTGGGTATGTCGGGACGTCGTTTTGGGCTTGGTTTTGAAATTACTGCTAGTGACTGGGGAACTGCTGGTGGCCCCAAAATTTTCTGCCATTACTTCATGGATGCCATACCGCCCAATCCGACGGCGGTGATACTATAAGAGACTTTGAATGGCCTGAATACCTGGGGAGAAGGTCGTTCTGACTTTCTGAGGGGTAGCCCTATGATGTTGTTCATGTGGTTATCTGAATGATTTCACCTAGTGACTCCTCTAGAATATTCTTTGTTGGTTGTGCCTAACTTCTTTTCTCACCATTTCATCAGTGTTGGCCTGGATATCGAGAGCTGGGAGAATCGGTTTATGGAGTATGGGGCTCTAAATCTTCAGTGGTCAGTGCCTTGGTGGGGACAGTTGTTGCCTATTCTAGAGTGGGGGGAATACCCTTACGTTCGGCTGGTTGGTCTCAAACAGACCTCTTTGTATTTCCCTTGGTAGTTTCTACGCCAATTTTGTAGCAGGTCGTGACACTAGACTTATTTTCGGTAGAAGATCTGATAGAGTGTCTGCGCATGCGACTTGGCCCTTTCTAGGAGAGTCTGCGTCCGTCGAACCGTCCTTCTCAGTCTGTTGGGAGAGTCTGGCACATGCCTGAGGATTATATGAAGTGGTTGTGGAGAATATTAGTTAGCAAGATGTTGGTAGTGGAGACTGGATAAAGGTGTCTTGTCTTATCTGATACCATGGAGGGAGGTGTTATGGTTTTTTCAAGGATGGTACAAGCCTATCGGCCTATGGAGCATCTCCGACATTCTGATCAGGCAGGGGAAGCTTGGGCCCCCAAGACGTAGATGATGTTGATGTAGCATGATCCTCTGCTAGCTGTGGGTAATATTCTTCGAGGGTTTATTTTGTAATGGGGAATAAATTGGAGAATTTATTTGGCTTTTTAGGAAGGTATGGGAAGGGAATTATTTGTTCTTTTTCTTATGCAACAACACTGTAATTTCTCATTAGTGAAATAAATAAATTTTTGATCATATAACTGTGCCTTTTGATGAATTTTGTATTTTTGAATTATCTATACCGATCTCTAAGGCATGCATAGTCCTTTTGTTCAAGTATATGTTAGAATGAACTGTCGTTCTCTGAGATAAGAAAAGAATAGTTTTTTGTGAAAAATAAAAAGTCGTGCTCATGTAAGTTGTATGAGCTGCCTACGTACCTCTAGGGGTTTTGAAAAGTTTTAATTTTTCTGGAAATGATTTTTGTAGAGGATCAGGCCCACGTAGTTCGGGGTAGAGGGAAATGAATATTTTTTTTAGAATAGAAAGGAGATGAGAAGAGTCGTAGCGCGTCGAGATTTTGGACTAGTGGTAAAACTTCTTGAGACGGTCCAGGTTGACTGGATGAGCCATCTATTTTCCATCAAGGTCGGTGAGCATGGAAGCACCTCTTGACAAGATCTTCTTCATAATGTATGGGCCGCTCCAATTCGGCTTGAATTTTCCTTTGGGGTCGTAGATGGGTTCTTCTATTTCTTTAAGGGCTAAGTCCCCCTCTCGGACACCATGGTCCTTGACTCTCTTGTTGAATGATCGTGCTATGAAGTGATAGTACCCTTGTATTTTATACAATGCTTTCAGTCTCCTTTCGTCCAAGAGTGACAGCTCATTGAGACGTCTTAGATGCCAATCCTCCTCGCTGACTTGGCTTTCGAGTATGATGCGATTTTTATCTCAACGGGTAGGACTTCTTCCATGCTGTAGACCAGAGGGTAAGGGGTAACTCCAATAGAAGTTTGAATCGAGGTTCGGTAGCCCCAGAGGGCGTCATGGATTTGGTCGGCCCAATCTCGATAGCTTTTGGTCATCTTACTGATAATGGCTTTGAGGTTGTTGTTCGCTGCTTCGACCGCACCATTGGTCTAAGGTCAATAGGGAGAAGATTTGTGTCTCTGAATCCTATACTCATTGACCACTTCTATGACTTCTCTGACACTAGTTCATGCAGGACCCCATATCGACAGATGCTGTTCTTCCTGATGAATTTGGCCACTTTCTTGGCATTCAGAACTGCGTATGACTCTGCTTCAACCCATTTGGTGAAGTAATCAATGGCTACTAGGATGAATTCATGCCCGTTGGAAGCCTTGGGTCTAACTTCCCCTATGATGTCGATGCCCTAGGTGGAGAACGACCAAGGAGAAGTCATGTTGTATATTATTTTCGTGGAGGTAGGTGTTGAAGGTTGGAAAACTGTTGGCATTTGAGGCATCTTCGAACATAAGGGATGTAATACTAGACCATGGTGGTCCACTAGTAACCTTGTCAGATGTTCTTCTTGGCAAGCATGTGACCGTTCATGTGGGGCTTACATTCCCCGCTATGGATTTTTAGCATTATCTCTTCAATGTCAGCCCCTGTGATGCAGTGTAGATGGGTTCCAAAGAAGTTTCTTTTTAACAGTGTTTTATGAGAGATGATGTACTGGGCGGCCAGTCTTTGGAGGGTTACTCTGTCTTTCTTATTGGAACCTTCGGGATACCTACCATGATTGATGAGGTGCCAGATATCAGAGTACCAATAATTAGCTCGCTCAGTATCTTCTTAGGTGATGAGATCAATGTGGTAGAAGTGGGTTGGTTTATCTTGGTTTTGGACTAGGAAGGGGGCTATTGTTATTACTTCGGGCATGTCGACCATGCAGTCCAAGGTAGCAAGGGCATCAGCTTGGTTATTCTTTGCTCGAGGTAAGTAGTGGAAGGTGATATCTTGGAATTTGTTAGTGGGCATGGGAGGGTTGGAGTTTCTCATCCTTGACTTTCCATTTTCTGATCACTTGACCGATGTTGAGAGCGGAATCCCCATAGACATATAGGCATTAAATACCTTTCTTGAGAGAAACCTTAAGGCCTACCGTACATGCCTCGTATTCAGTCATGTTGTTGGTGCAGTGGAAATCTAATTTGATAGCGATGGGAGTGTGGGAGTCATCTTGGGCGAGCAGAAGTATTCCAATGTCATATCCCTTTTTGTTGGCAGCACCGTCAAAGAACATTTTCCATCGAAGGTTTTCTTGAGCAGCACAGATGATGTTTTCATCTGGGAATTCAGAGATCCATACATCAGCTTCTTTCATGGGGTAGTCAGCGAGGTAGTTAGAGATGGATCTTCCTTTAATGGCTTTCTGCGTGATGTACACGATATCAAACTCGACTAGGATCATAAACTATTGGTCCATTCGGCTAGATATGGTGAGATTATCTAGCAGGTACTTAATGGGGTCCATTCGGGATACAATTTTGATGGGGAAGGCGAGCATATGGTGTCGCAACTTTTGGATGGCCCAAACAAGCCCGACGTATGCTTTTTCTAAAGCAGTGTAGTTGACTTCGTATCCGACCAATTTGTGACTAGCATAATAGATGGCTCTTTCTTTGCAGGATTGTTCAAGGTATTGGGCTAGAAAAGCCCCAACTGTAGTATCAGTTATGGTTAGGTATAGGAGCAAGGGGAGACCAGGCTGTGGTGGCATAGTACTAGAGGTTGGGTTAGATATTGCTTGATTCGGTCAAAATATTCTTGGCAGACCTCATTCCAAAGCTTGGTTGAATCCTTTTGGAGGAGTTTGAAAATAGGTTTGCAGACGGAAGTTAGTGTGACACCCCGCCTAATTAAATACCGGGTGATCAATCCTTTATTAAATTAAAATCAAGGTGAACAGTTGGTTCATTCTTAGCATCACTGTCGCAAATAAAATTTTCCAATTTAAACACCCTGATTAATTAAGCTAAGTGTCAAAACAATTTAAAACTTTATTTCAATTTTTTTTAAATTCCAATTTGAAAAACTTTTAAATAACAAACAGTTAAAGAATCACATAAGTGTTACAGATAGCAATTAACACAAAAGAATTAATCCATCTAAATTAACCAAACGAAATTTAAGCTACCAATGAAATCATCCTGACAAGAGTTAATACCCAAAGAGTACCGAATACTTAAAATAAATAAACATACATCTCTGACAAATCTACAGTGAATGGGAAATGGGCGACACATTCCCTATCTATGAAGAACTATAATAAGAACCGAATCAATGAAGAGGTCGTCTCAAACAAAGGCCTGCAAATCCCACATGAGCTACAGCGCGTCCGATCCAAAGAATCTATGCATGACGCCCCTATGGCTGGGCACATGTAATATATACATATATATATACAAGAGAGAAGAGATAACAGAAAACAGGTCAGAACCTGATTGTAAAACGGTTTAAAAATAGTTTAGCAAGTATTTAAAATGCTTACATGCTAATACAACAACCATGTTAGTATGCGACACTCTCTTGAGAATTCTCATCTCTCGCCTAGTGTGCACGCCTACCGTACTAATGAATCTCATGAGTCTCTCTAACTTATTCTCCATAAGGTTTTACCACTTGAAAATAAGGTTATGATATTCACTTTAGAAAATCAATCTTTTCAGGATTTATTACGTTATTTAGAATAACCCCGTACCGTCATAAAGTTTTCGAATACTTATAGTGAAGTTGAAAATTAATACATTACTTAATTACTATTACGCACAATAGAAGGTTCTCATATAGATATACGTATATATATTAGTTACGCGTATAATATATATACTAACGGCACCCCAAATAAAATCTATGGTGCAAGGTTTCCATATATAAGTATATATATACCAATCACTCATATAATATATATATATATATATATATATATATATATATATATATATATATATATATATATATATATATATATATATATATATATATATATATATATATATATACTATCTGCATCCCACATAAAATCTACGGTGCTGGCATACTCTGCTATCAAGTCCCTGTATCACACATATTTAGGGAAATGCTAGCTCGGAATCACTCTCGAACTTCATTAACATAAAAAATATACAAATGGAGGCGAAGCATAGTTCCAAGTCACTAAGAGGTCAGCACATACCCTCACGTCTCTTAGGACCGTATGACTATCAATCAGATAGCCTGTACCAAGGAATCCTATGTTCTAGGGTACGAGAAAATATCCTCCATAAAGGTCCCATCGAGATAAGACCGTCCCGGCGCGGAAACCCCGGTGATAGCAAGTAGCCTGAATATGATTTTTATACAGATATAATATATGCACAATCACACAGTCATATATATATATATATACACACACACACACATCCACATTTCTGTGCGCTCACGACCCATAATTATAATTATCCATTATTACACATTTTACTCGATTATTTCGTATAAGGGACTCGTTATTTGTATTCTCATTTATTATTCACTTCATACTCACTTCTCTTCTCTCGAAGTATTTTAAGTATAATTTCAGTAGGCATTCACTCACTTACGTTTCGGTCTAACTCCCTTACGAGTCCCGATCTTTTTATTAAATATACGCATGATTTCTTGTACACATGAATCGTTTCTCGTTGACTCAAAATCTCATCCTACACTAAAATGTTACTCAACGGGGTCTACCTAGGCCCTACTGGTCATCTCTATATCCCATTATATTCCAACAACAACAATCAAGGGTACCCATACATCTTAAGAGGATTAAACTAACGAATGAGAAATATGTAGTTTTCCAGGATGGGTCGATCGATCGATATGTGGGGATCGATCGATCGATATGTGGGGATCGATCAGTCGATCAATCGATGCTCTGGGCTCGATCGATCGATCAAGCAGTTCTTGCCCAGAAACTGCAAATTAAACCTACGGGTTTCATCTTCCAATTTCTCCAAAAATTTCATTAACAAGTCTAAAATTCTCAAATAACTATACTACAAGTTCTATATACATATATACAATATTTCCTACATGAAACATGTATAAAAACATCAACGGTATCGAATTAATGGGGCAAAATTGACATAATCTTCAAGAACCCTAATTTTGGAAGAATTGTCCATTCCTCTAATTATCTCCCAGATTTCTTATATCTACACTCATAGTAATTCGTAGGTAATCCTCTACATGTGATGGGTATATCCAGAATATATTGAATCTCTCTTAACATGTGATTTAAAGTCTCCAAATTAACAATTTCTTTCATAAAACATGATATTGGCAATCCTAAACTAACATGGGTGAGGCATTAACAAAAAATAAAGCAAGATAGATACTTGCCTGGGAATTTAGTTTCTGATTTGTGAAGGAAAAAGGTATGGTTGTGCTCCTCGTTCCGCGATCTACGTTTTGGTGGTGGTGGAGGTGAAAACGGTTGAGTCTTTGGCCTTGAATTTCTTGAAAAGCTTGCCAACTTCTTCTCCAATGGCCGTTATTTGATTTTTTGTTTGTTAACCCTAAAAGAAAACTCCTAAAGGCTGATATATCCTTAGTAAATTCGTGGGTTTAATTCCCCAAAAATATAAAATGTCTAAAATACCCTTCCGGGATGTCAATTAGGCCTAAAAATGCCCCGAGACCCAAACTAAACCCTCGGGTACACTTTTCTGACTATCTCGACTCTTCTGGACACTTTGGCGCACTCAAAACGACCATTCGAGCAACTTATAATTTATTCACTTTATATAATAATAATAATTTAGTCCTGACACGACACAGGCGCGTCCCGACTTAAATTTCCATAATTGCCATTTTATTCACTCGTGACAATTTTAATAAAATAAATCTCATATATTACTTTACTCGTCTAGTAATATTCAACAATTTTCCAATAATTACTAACTCACATCACGTTAGTAAATATAAAAATAAATTTTTGGATTAATATTAAATTAATATCTCAATTTAAATTTAATAAATCCCCAAATTTTAAAAGCCATAAAAATACGGGGTATTATAGTTAGCTGGCTGATGAACCGGCTGGTGTATTGTAATTTCCCAAGGAAACCACAGACTTCTTTCTTCGTTCGAGGAGGTGGTATCTCAAGCATGGCTTTCTGCTTGGCAGGATCTACTTCTATCATCTTCTTACTGACCATGAATCCTAAGATTTTTCCCTTTGTAACGCCGAAGACACATTTATGTGGATTGAGTCTCATTTGATATCGTCGCAGTCATTCAAAGAAGTTTTGGAGAATGGGACCATGACCTTCTCTATTTTTGGATTTAATAATCATATCATCCACATATTCCTCGACTTCTTTGTGAATCAGATCGTGTAGGATGGTTGTGCCAGCCCTCTGATAGGTAGCCCCAGCCTTCTTGAGACTAAATGGCATAACAGTGTAGCAAAAGGTTCCCACGGTGTGACGAATACGATTTTTTCTTGGTGATCTGGGTGAATTTTGATTTGGTTGTATCTGGAAAATCCATCGATGAATGACTTGAGAGCATGACTGACTGTGTTGTCCATAATCATATAGATATTTGGTAATGGATAATCATCCTTTAGAGAGGCTTTATTCAAGTCTCGGTAGTCTACACACATCCGAACTTTCTCTCCTGATTTCAACACAGGCACTATGTTGGCTAGCCATGTGGGATATTCGATCACCCGAATGAAGCCCACGTTCAACTGTTTGACCACTTCTTCTTTAACCTTGAGTGAACATTCGGTGTGGAGCTTTCTCAATTTTTGTTTGACCGACTTATAGTCTGGGAGAGTGGGGATATCATGTTGAGATATATCAGAATCAATGCCAGGCATATTATCGTAGGACCACGTGAAGACATCTACAAATTCCTTCAGCAATTCTTCGAGTTGCGGGTGCTCATGCTTGTCGAGGGTAGCCCCTATCCTAATCTTGGGCAATTGTCTACTAGAACCGAGGTTAACAACAACAGTTTCATCTTCATTAACTTGAATGAGGTTATGTTATTTATTATTAACCTTATTTAGATCAGTTAAGAATTATTCATTTGAAAAATCATCATCATCAAAAGTTTTATTAGAGTCTGAACAATTAATATAAGACACAATAAAGGTGGGATTTATTTATTTCATTGATAGGAAAAACTGCATTGAGAACCTCATCAAAGGAGGCCTCGATTATATTAGATAAATGAGGGACAACAGAAGAAGAGATGGGGTAAACATTGGGGTTAGGTGGGATTTTAACAGGTATAACTGGCACCGCATGCCAGTTAAGGATATGTGTATCAGCAGCTTCAATCTGGTGGGATGGATCCAGTGATGTAGTGCTTGAATGAACCATGTAGAGTGTTAGACCTAGTGTCTGTAAATTAAACGGATCCTCAGAGTCGCTTCCCTTAGAATCTTTGGTATCTTTGATGATCGGTTGGTGTTGAGAACTTTAGGCCCCTGGGTAGCTGCCTTGGAAAAATATACATTCTAGGCTTCATCTTCTTGTCTATATGGTCATACTATGGTTTCGAAAAGCCGTAAAAGGGTATGTCTTCACCCTCTTTAATGAATCGTTCATTCAAGAAATCCCCTGGAATAGTCTGGATGCAGTCTAATATTCTTGTTGGTCAAGATTGGTGGATCATTCTGAGCTCTTGTTCTAACGGTTGATACCCCAAACCACAAGGAGGGAAAGATTTTTTCAGTTCAATGAGATCAATTATACCTTGTTGTCTTTATCCTAGCCCCAGTCCGGGCATGAAGTGCATGCTTTTGAACATTTGAATCACATTGACATTGCTATAAGGGTCGTATTCTTGATAAACCCTTTCTTTGAAATCGTCCCCTATCGGGAGTAGAAGTGGCACAACTCAGAATCCTGATAGAAGTATATCATTTGACCCGTACTGTATTTCAAGGATTAGATTACTGGTACTTACACCCTCAGCATTATCGTCGTCGCCCAAAATGATGATGACTCGCCGGTCGGTGAAGAACTTCAATTTCTGATGGAGCGAGGAAGACACACCCTTGATAGTGTGTAGCCAAGGTCGTCCAAGTAATAGGTTGAAACAAGATAGGATGTCAATAACTTGGAATTCAACGAAAGATTTTATAAGGCTAGCCCTTATTACTAGTTTTATGGATCCCATCACGTCCCGACAGGTATTATT
>CASBWL010000505.1:10000-12500 GCA_949130495.1 Sambucus nigra
AAGGAACCTCACCCGCACGAGACAACTAGGCGCGCTCCTGCGAGTGAACCTCGTGCTCTCGGGTGATGCCTAGAAACAAGGAATTTTTCGGTCGGACGATGCCCAGAAAAAAGGCAAGGTCGGTCGAGTTATGCCTAGAAACAAGCAATGTCGGTCGGATGATGCCTAGAAATAAGGTAAAGTCATTTGGGTGATGCCCAAAAATGGGCAAAGTCGGTCGCCCGATGCAAGGCAATGTCGGTCAGCCGACGATACAGTCGGTCGACCGGCGCCCAACAAGGAAATTCATCCGAGGAAGGAACCTCGCGTGCACGAGAAAACTCGACCCACGTTGCCAAGGTAATACCCAAACCACCCAACAAGTATTTAGGGTGATGCATAGAACCAAGGCAATGTCGGCCCAACATGGGCAAAGTCGGTCGGCCGACGAAAAATAGCAGAGCAATGTCGGTCAGCCGATGTCGGTCGACCGACGAAAAACAGTACCGGGAAGGAACCTCACGCTACCGAGAAAACTCGGTCACGCTACCGGGAAAACCAGGAGAGGAACCTCAGGCTACCGAGAAAACTCGGTCACGCTACCGGGAAAACCAGGTGAGGAACCTCGGGCTACCGAGAAAACTCGGTCACGCTACCTGGAAAACCAGGTGAGGAACCTCGCGCGTCGGTCAACCGACGAAAAACTCGATCACGATACCGAGAGAACCCGGTAAGGAACCTCGCGCGCACGGGAAGCCTCGATCACAGCCCGGCAGCACCCGGTAAGGAACCTCGCGCGTCGGTCGACCGACGAAAAAAATCGGTCGACCGACGAAAAAGTCGGTCGACCGACATTTTTTTTCAAAGTTTTTCCAAATGCCTAGGCAAGCTTCCCAGACCTTCCCAACAACATATTATGACTTCCCATGGACGCCCTCAAACTTTGGCAAAGGGAATACCCGAGTACTCATCTTATTGCAGTTGATGTCTACTGCTACCACTATGAAAATTTCGTTAAGATGTTATATGAGGGGGGGTGAGTCCAGAGCAGCAGAGGTTCGAAATTTTCAGCATGACCGATGACCGTTACCGACGCATGCCCGATGCATAAAAACACCCCAAGACAAGTCCACTAAGCCCCGATGACCCCAAAAAAGTCCCGAAAAAAGGGTCGCCAAGATCTGCCCGACCGTCGGCCGACCGACGAAAAACGTCGGTCGACCGTTTCCAGGCTAGAACGAAAACGTTGTCCAAATGTTGCCTGAAAGTCATTCCAATGATGACTACATACAAGGCAACGTCCGCAAGTAACTGAGGTCCCTAGATATGCCCGATACTACGGGTCACCGAAAGTCGCCCGATCGTCGGCCGACCGACACGGCACGTCGGTCGACCGTTTCCAGCGCATAATGAAAACGGTGCCCAAATGTTGCCTGAAAGTCATTCGAGCAAACATGGAACACCTAGGCAAGGTACCCAATGGCCAAATGTTCCTAGAAATGTCCGATAGAGAATGGGTCACCAAAAGTCGACCGACCGGCGTGGCACACCGGCTGACCGTTTTCAGTGCAGAACGGAACTGTGCCCAGATGTTGCCTGAAAGTCATTTGAATGATGCCTAGAAACAAGGCAACGTCCCTAGATATGCCCGATACAAGGCGTCGCCAAAAGCGAAACATGCTGTCGGCCGACCGACACGGCACGTCGGTCGACCGTTTTCAGCGCACAACGAAAATGTGCCCAAATGTTGCCTGAATGCCCATGCAAGTTGGCACCCGATTGGGTATCATGGCAAGGCAACCCAATATCGAAAGAAATAGTGGCGCCAACCTGGGATGCCCAACCCAAGATGCAGGTTGGCACCCACAACAGTCCCGACACGATAAGGTAACATATTCCACGTGATGCCTAAGCGACCCAACAAGTTGGTCGATCTATTCCCATGCACGTCCTGCTTACTCCCAAAATATATAGGCAAAGTCGGCCAGGTCGTGCATAAAACCAGGCAATTTCGGTCGGGTGATGTCGAAAAATAAGCGAATAACCTCACGTGATGCCACCGATACCAGTGAAAGAAGACAATGTCGTCGAGGTAATGCTTGGAAAACAGGCAAACAACCTCACGCGATGCCTGACGTTGGGTGACCTTTCCCAGTGCAAGGAAATTTTTCGAACTTATCGCAGTTCATGTCTACTGCTACCACTTTGGAATTTTTGTTAAGATGTTATATAGAGGGGGGTGATGTTCCTAGCCAACCTTCCCTTCCTTCGGGAAGGGTCGGGGAACGAGCGCCTAGGCGTTCCCAGGAATACGGGGGAAATCACACAGTGGGATTTGCATTCGATCTTCGTGAAGCCTCGGAATCACGAAAATGGGATGGTTATCCGACTGTGTGATTACCCTCGTGGGGAGATGCGATGTCCTGGCATCCCCCCGAAAGGATGGGGGAGATTTAACGTTCTAATTGCTTTGGGGTGAGATGCGTTCATGTGATCTGAGATTACATGTTCTAATCACTCT
>CASBWL010000505.1:32500-35000 GCA_949130495.1 Sambucus nigra
GTCGGACGATGCCCAGAAAAAAGGCAAGGTCGGTCGAGTTATGCCTAGAAACAAGCAATGTCGGTCGGATGATGCCTAGAAATAAGGTAAAGTCATTTGGGTGATGCCCAAAAATGGGCAAAGTCGGTCGCCCGATGCAAGGCAATGTCGGTCAGCCGACGATACAGTCGGTCGACCGGCGCCCAACAAGGAAATTCATCCGAGGAAGGAACCTCGCGTGCACGAGAAAACTCGACCCACGTTGCCAAGGTAATACCCAAACCACCCAACAAGTATTTAGGGTGATGCATAGAACCAAGGCAATGTCGGCCCAAAATGGGCAAAGTCGGTCGGCCGACGAAAAATAGCAGAGCAATGTCGGTCAGCCGATGTCGGTCGACCGACGAAAAACAGTACCGGGAAGGAACCTCACGCTACCGAGAAAACTCGGTCACGCTACCGGGAAAACCAGGAGAGGAACCTCAGGCTACCGAGAAAACTCGGTCACGCTACCGGGAAAACCAGGTGAGGAACCTCGGGCTACCGAGAAAACTCGGTCACGCTACCTGGAAAACCAGGTGAGGAACCTCGCGCGTCGGTCAACCGACGAAAAACTCGATCACGATACCGAGAGAACCCGGTAAGGAACCTCGCGCGCACGGGAAGCCTCGATCACAGCCCGGCAGCACCCGGTAAGGAACCTCGCGCGTCGGTCGACCGACGAAAAAATCGGTCGACCGACGAAAAAGTCGGTCGACCGACATTTTTTTTCAAAGTTTTTCCAAATGCCTAGGCAAGCTTCCCAGACCTTCCCAACAACATATTATGACTTCCCATGGACGCCCTCAAACTTTGGCAAAGGGAATACCCGAGTACTCATCTTATTGCAGTTGATGTCTACTGCTACCACTATGAAAATTTCGTTAAGATGTTATATGAGGGGGGGTGAGTCCAGAGCAGCAGAGGTTCGAAATTTTCAGCATGACCGATGACCGTTACCGACGCATGCCCGATGCATAAAAACACCCCAAGACAAGTCCACTAAGCCCCGATGACCCAAAAAAGTCCCGAAAAAAGGGTCGCCAAGATCTGCCCGACCGTCGGCCGACCGACGAAAAACGTCGGTCGACCGTTTCCAGGCTAGAACGAAAACGTTGTCCAAATGTTGCCTGAAAGTCATTCCAATGATGACTACATACAAGGCAACGTCCGCAAGTAACTGAGGTCCCTAGAAATGCCCGATACTACGGGTCACCGAAAGTCGCCCGATCGTCGGCCGACCGACACGGCACGTCGGTCGACCGTTTCCAGCGCATAATGAAAACGGTGCCCAAATGTTGCCTGAAAGTCATTCGAGCAAACATGGAACACCTAGGCAAGGTACCCAATGGCCAAATGTTCCTAGAAATGTCCGATAGAGAATGGGTCACCAAAAGTCGACCGACCGGCGTGGCACACCGGCTGACCGTTTTCAGTGCAGAACGGAACTGTGCCCAGATGTTGCCTGAAAGTCATTTGAATGATGCCTAGAAACAAGGCAACGTCCCTAGATATGCCCGATACAAGGCGTCGCCAAAAGCGAAACATGCTGTCGGCCGACCGACACGGCACGTCGGTCGACCGTTTTCAGCGCACAACGAAAATGTGCCCAAATGTTGCCTGAATGCCCATGCAAGTTGGCACCCGATTGGGTATCATGGCAAGGCAACCCAATATCGAAAGAAATAGTGGCGCCAACCTGGGATGCCCAACCCAAGATGCAGGTTGGCACCCACAACAGTCCCGACACGATAAGGTAACATATTCCACGTGATGCCTAAGCGACCCAACAAGTTGGTCGATCTATTCCCATGCACGTCCTGCTTACTCCCAAAATATATAGGCAAAGTCGGCCAGGTCGTGCATAAAACCAGGCAATTTCGGTCGGGTGATGTCGAAAAATAAGCGAATAACCTCACGTGATGCCACCGATACCAGTGAAAGAAGACAATGTCGTCGAGGTAATGCTTGGAAAACAGGCAAACAACCTCACGCGATGCCTGACGTTGGGTGACCTTTCCCAGTGCAAGGAAATTTTTCGAACTTATCGCAGTTCATGTCTACTGCTACCACTTTGGAATTTTTGTTAAGATGTTATATAGAGGGGGGTGATGTTCCTAGCCAACCTTCCCTTCCTTCGGGAAGGGTCGGGGAACGAGCGCCTAGGCGTTCCCAGGAATACGGGGGAAATCACACAGTGGGATTTGCATTCGATCTTCGTGAAGCCTCGGAATCACGAAAATGGGATGGTTATCCGACTGTGTGATTACCCTCGTGGGGAGATGCGATGTCCTGGCATCCCCCCGAAAGGATGGGGGAGATTTAACGTTCTAATTGCTTTGGGGTGAGATGCGTTCATGTGATCTGAGATTACATGTTCTAATCACTCTGGGGTAGAAATGATCGGGCGATCTCCCTTGTCATGTCCCTCAGAATGATGCATGGGCATCAGGCAAGTGTTGCTCCTCGCTTGCCTGTCCAT
>CASBWL010000506.1:17500-20000 GCA_949130495.1 Sambucus nigra
CTAGGCGCGCTCCTGCGAGTGAACCTCGTGCTCTCGGTTGATGCCTAGAAATAAGGAATTTTTCGGTCGGACGATGCCCAGAAACAAGGCAAGGTCGGTCGAGTTATGCCTAGAAACAAGCAATGTCGGTCGGATGATGCCTAGAAATAAGGTAAAGTCATTTGGGCGATGCCCAAAAATGGGCAAAGTCGGTCGCCCGATGCAAGGCAATGTCGGTCAGCCGACGATACAGTCGGTCGACCGGCGCCCAACAAGGAAATTCATCCGAGGAAGGAACCTCGCGTGCACGAGAAAACTCGACCCATGTTGCCAAGGTAATACCCAAACCACCCAACAAGTATTTAGGGTGATGCATAGAACCAAGGCAATGTCGGCCCAAAATGGGCAAAGTCGGTCGGCCGACGAAAAATAGCAGGGCAATGTCGGTCAGCCGACGTCGGTCGACCGACGGAAAACAGTACCGGGAAGGAACCTCACGCTACCGAGAAAACTCGGTCACGCTACCGGGAAAACCAGGAGAGGAACCTCAGGGTACCGAGAAAACTCGGTCACGCTACCGGGAAAACCAGGTGAGGAACCTCGGGCTACCGAGAAAACTCGGTCACGCTACCTGGAAAACCAGGTGAGGAACCTCGCGCGTCGGTCAACCGACGAAAAACTCGATCACGATACCGAGAGAACCCGGTAAGGAACCTCGCGCGCACGGGAAGCCTCGATCACAGCCCGGCAGCACCCGGTAAGGAACCTCGCGCGTCGGTCGACCGACGAAAAAATCGGTCGACCGATGAAAAAGTCGGTCGACCGACATTTTTTTTCAAAGTTTTTCCAAATGCCTAGGCAAGCTTCCCAGACCTTCCCAACAACATATTATGACTTCCCATGGACGCCCTCAAACATTGGCAAAGGGAATACCCGAGTACTCATCTTATTGCAGTTGATGTCTACTGCTACCACTATGAAAATTTCGTTAAGATGTTATATGAGGGGGGGTGAGTCCAGAGCAGTAGAGGTTCGAAATTTTCAGCATGACCGATGACCGTTACCGACGCATGCCCGATGCATAAAAACACCCCAAAACAAGTCCACTAAGCCCCGATGACCCAAAAAAGTCCCGAAAAAAGGGTCGCCAAGATCTGCCCGACCGTCGGCCGACCGACGAAAAACGTCGGTCGACCGTTTCCAGGCTAGAACGAAAACGTTGTCCAAATGTTGCCTGAAAGTCATTCCAATGATGACTACATACAAGGCAACGTCCGCAAGTAACTGAGGTCCCTAGATATGCCCGATACTACGGGTCACCGAAAGTCGCCCGATCGTCGGTCGACCGACACGGCACGTCGGTCGACCGTTTCCAGCGCATAATGAAAACGGTGCCCAAATGTTGCCTGAAAGTCATTCGAGCAAACATGGAACACCTAGGCAAGGTACCCAATGGCCAAATGTTCCTAGAAATGTCCGATAGAGAATGGGTCACCAAAAGTCGACCGACCGGCGTGGCACACCGGCTGACCGTTTTCAGTGCAGAACGGAACTGTGCCCAGATGTTGCCTGAAAGTCATTTGAATGATGCCTAGAAACAAGGCAACGTCCCTAGATATGCCCGATACAAGGGGTCGCCAAAAGCGAAACATGCTGTCGGCCGACCGACACGGCACGTCGGTCGACCGTTTTCAGGGCACAACGAAAATGTGCCCAAATGTAGCCTGAATGCCCATGCAAGTTGGCACCCGATTGGGTATCATGGCAAGGCAACCCAATATCGAAAGAAATAGTGGCGCCAACCTGGGATGCCCAACCCAAGATGCAGGTTGGCACCCACAACAGTCCCGACACGATAAGGTAACATATTCCACGTGATGCCTAAGCGACCCAACAAGTTGGTCGATCTATTCCCATGCACGTCCTGCTTACTCCCAAAATCTATAGGCAAAGTCGGTCAGGTCGTGCATAAAACCAGGCAATTTCGGTCGGGTGATGTCGAAAAATAAGCGAACAACCTCACGTGATGCCACCGATACCAGTGAAAGAAGACAATGTCGTCGAGGTAATGCTTGGAAAACAGGCAAACAACCTCACGCGATGCCTGACGTTGGGTGACCTTTCCCAGTGCAAGGAAATTTTTCGAACTTATCGCAGTTCATGTCTACTGCTACCACTTTGGAATTTTTGTTAAGATGTTATATAGAGGGGGGTGATGTTCCTAGCCAACCTTCCCTTCCTTCGGGAAGGGTCGGGGAACGAGCGCCTAGGCGTTCCCAGGAATACGGGGGAAATCACACAGTGGGATTTGCATTCGATCTTCGTGAAGCCTCGGAATCACGATAATGGGATGGTTATCCGACTGTGTGATTACCCTCGTGGGGAGATGCGATGTCCTGGCATCCCCCCGAAAGGATGGGGGAGATTTAACGTTCTAATTGCTTTGGGGTGAGATGCGTTCATGTGATCTGAGATTACATGTTCTAATCACTCTGGGGTAGAAATGATCGGGCGATCTCCC
>CASBWL010000506.1:40000-42500 GCA_949130495.1 Sambucus nigra
ACCGGCGCCCAACAAGGAAATTCATCCGAGGAAGGAACCTCGCGTGCACGAGAAAACTCGACCCATGTTGCCAAGGTAATACCCAAACCACCCAACAAGTATTTAGGGTGATGCATAGAACCAAGGCAATGTCGGCCCAAAATGGGCAAAGTCGGTCGGCCGACGAAAAATAGCAGGGCAATGTCGGTCAGCCGACGTCGGTCGACCGACGGAAAACAGTACCGGGAAGGAACCTCACGCTACCGAGAAAACTCGGTCACGCTACCGGGAAAACCAGGAGAGGAACCTCAGGGTACCGAGAAAACTCGGTCACGCTACCGGGAAAACCAGGTGAGGAACCTCGGGCTACCGAGAAAACTCGGTCACGCTACCTGGAAAACCAGGTGAGGAACCTCGCGCGTCGGTCAACCGACGAAAAACTCGATCACGATACCGAGAGAACCCGGTAAGGAACCTCGCGCGCACGGGAAGCCTCGATCACAGCCCGGCAGCACCCGGTAAGGAACCTCGCGCGTCGGTCGACCGACGAAAAAATCGGTCGACCGATGAAAAAGTCGGTCGACCGACATTTTTTTTCAAAGTTTTTCCAAATGCCTAGGCAAGCTTCCCAGACCTTCCCAACAACATATTATGACTTCCCATGGACGCCCTCAAACATTGGCAAAGGGAATACCCGAGTACTCATCTTATTGCAGTTGATGTCTACTGCTACCACTATGAAAATTTCGTTAAGATGTTATATGAGGGGGGGTGAGTCCAGAGCAGTAGAGGTTCGAAATTTTCAGCATGACCGATGACCGTTACCGACGCATGCCCGATGCATAAAAACACCCCAAAACAAGTCCACTAAGCCCCGATGACCCAAAAAAGTCCCGAAAAAAGGGTCGCCAAGATCTGCCCGACCGTCGGCCGACCGACGAAAAACGTCGGTCGACCGTTTCCAGGCTAGAACGAAAACGTTGTCCAAATGTTGCCTGAAAGTCATTCCAATGATGACTACATACAAGGCAACGTCCGCAAGTAACTGAGGTCCCTAGATATGCCCGATACTACGGGTCACCGAAAGTCGCCCGATCGTCGGTCGACCGACACGGCACGTCGGTCGACCGTTTCCAGCGCATAATGAAAACGGTGCCCAAATGTTGCCTGAAAGTCATTCGAGCAAACATGGAACACCTAGGCAAGGTACCCAATGGCCAAATGTTCCTAGAAATGTCCGATAGAGAATGGGTCACCAAAAGTCGACCGACCGGCGTGGCACACCGGCTGACCGTTTTCAGTGCAGAACGGAACTGTGCCCAGATGTTGCCTGAAAGTCATTTGAATGATGCCTAGAAACAAGGCAACGTCCCTAGATATGCCCGATACAAGGGGTCGCCAAAAGCGAAACATGCTGTCGGCCGACCGACACGGCACGTCGGTCGACCGTTTTCAGGGCACAACGAAAATGTGCCCAAATGTAGCCTGAATGCCCATGCAAGTTGGCACCCGATTGGGTATCATGGCAAGGCAACCCAATATCGAAAGAAATAGTGGCGCCAACCTGGGATGCCCAACCCAAGATGCAGGTTGGCACCCACAACAGTCCCGACACGATAAGGTAACATATTCCACGTGATGCCTAAGCGACCCAACAAGTTGGTCGATCTATTCCCATGCACGTCCTGCTTACTCCCAAAATCTATAGGCAAAGTCGGTCAGGTCGTGCATAAAACCAGGCAATTTCGGTCGGGTGATGTCGAAAAATAAGCGAACAACCTCACGTGATGCCACCGATACCAGTGAAAGAAGACAATGTCGTCGAGGTAATGCTTGGAAAACAGGCAAACAACCTCACGCGATGCCTGACGTTGGGTGACCTTTCCCAGTGCAAGGAAATTTTTCGAACTTATCGCAGTTCATGTCTACTGCTACCACTTTGGAATTTTTGTTAAGATGTTATATAGAGGGGGGTGATGTTCCTAGCCAACCTTCCCTTCCTTCGGGAAGGGTCGGGGAACGAGCGCCTAGGCGTTCCCAGGAATACGGGGGAAATCACACAGTGGGATTTGCATTCGATCTTCGTGAAGCCTCGGAATCACGATAATGGGATGGTTATCCGACTGTGTGATTACCCTCGTGGGGAGATGCGATGTCCTGGCATCCCCCCGAAAGGATGGGGGAGATTTAACGTTCTAATTGCTTTGGGGTGAGATGCGTTCATGTGATCTGAGATTACATGTTCTAATCACTCTGGGGTAGAAATGATCGGGCGATCTCCCTTGTCATGTCCCTCAGAATGATGCATGGGCATCAGGCAAGTGTTGCTCCTCGCTTGCCTGTCCATCCTCCCGCTTTGTAATCCCTTGTGTTCTAGTGAACGAAGAACGTGGCATGTAGAGGTACTTTGTTCTGCGCGCATGTCTCGATTATAGGAATCTAGAACACGTTGGATCACCGGCGCGGGAGGTGGGTTCTTGGGATGTGTGGGAGTGAAAGCTCTTGCACGCCTAAGGAGCAT
>CASBWL010000506.1:50000-52500 GCA_949130495.1 Sambucus nigra
CTACCGAGAAAACTCGACCCATGTTGCCAAGGTAATACCCAAACCACCCAACAAGTATTTAGGGTGATGCATAGAACCAAGGCAAAGTCGGTCGGACGACGAAAAATAGCGAGGCAATGTCGGTCGGCCGAGGTCGGTCGACCGACGCCCAGTACCGGGAAGGAACCTCACGCTACCGAGAAAACTCGACCCATGTTGCCAAGGTAATACCCAAACCACCCAACAAGTATTTAGGGTGATGCATAGAACCAAGGCAAAGTTGGCCCAAAATGGGCAAAGTCGGTCGGCCGACGAAAAACAGCGAGGCAATGTCGGTCGGCCGACGTCGATCGACCGACGCCCAGTACCGGGAAGAAACCTCACGCTACCGAGAAAACTCGACCCATGTTGCCAAGGTAATACCCAAACCACCCAACAAGTATTTAGGGTGATGCATAGAACCAAGGCAAAGTCGGTCGGCCGACGAAAAATAGCGAGGCAATGTCGGTCGGCCGACGTCGGTCGACCGACGCCCAGTTACCGGGAAGGAACCTCACGCTACCGAGAAAACTCGGTCATGCTACCGGGAGAGAACCTAATGCGCACGAGAAAACTCGGTCACACTACCGGGAAAACCAGGTAAGGAACCTCGCGCGGACGAGTAACCTCGATCACTTCCCGACAGCACCCTGTAAGGAACCTCGCGCGTCGGTCGACCGACGAAAAAATCGGTCGACCTAGCAGCAAGGCAATGTCGACAGGGTGATGCCCGGGAACAAGGCAACAGTCGGTCTGGTGATGCCTGGAAACAAGACAATGTCGGCAAGGTGATGCCTCGAAACAAGGCAATGTCGGTCGGGTGATGCCTAGCAACAAGGTGATACCCAAAAATGGGCAAAGTCGGTCCGCCGATGCAAGGCAATGTCGGTCGACCGACGCCCAACAAGGAAATACATTCAAGGAAGGAACCTCACCCGCACGAGACAACTAGGCGCGCTCCTGCGAGTGAACCTCGTGCTCTCGGGTGATGCCTAGAAACAAGGAATTTTTCGGTCGGACGATGCCCAGAAAAAAGGCAAGGTCGGTCGAGTTATGCCTAGAAACAAGCAATGTCGGTCGGATGATGCCTAGAAATAAGGTAAAGTCATTTGGGTGATGCCCAAAAATGGGCAAAGTCGGTCGCCCGATGCAAGGCAATGTCGGTCAGCCGACGATACAGTCGGTCGACCGGCGCCCAACAAGGAAATTCATCCGAGGAAGGAACCTCGCGTGCACGAGAAAACTCGACCCACGTTGCCAAGGTAATACCCAAACCACCCAACAAGTATTTAGGGTGATGCATAGAACCAAGGCAATGTCGGCCCAAAATGGGCAAAGTCGGTCGGCCGACGAAAAATAGCAGAGCAATGTCGGTCAGCCGATGTCGGTCGACCGACGAAAAACAGTACCGGGAAGGAACCTCACGCTACCGAGAAAACTCGGTCACGCTACCGGGAAAACCAGGAGAGGAACCTCAGGCTACCGAGAAAACTCGGTCACGCTACCGGGAAAACCAGGTGAGGAACCTCGGGCTACCGAGAAAACTCGGTCACGCTACCTGGAAAACCAGGTGAGGAACCTCGCGCGTCGGTCAACCGACGAAAAACTCGATCACGATACCGAGAGAACCCGGTAAGGAACCTCGCGCGCACGGGAAGCCTCGATCACAGCCCGGCAGCACCCGGTAAGGAACCTCGCGCGTCGGTCGACCGACGAAAAAATCGGTCGACCGACGAAAAAGTCGGTCGACCGACATTTTTTTTCAAAGTTTTTCCAAATGCCTAGGCAAGCTTCCCAGACCTTCCCAACAACATATTATGACTTCCCATGGACGCCCTCAAACTTTGGCAAAGGGAATACCCGAGTACTCATCTTATTGCAGTTGATGTCTACTGCTACCACTATGAAAATTTCGTTAAGATGTTATATGAGGGGGGGTGAGTCCAGAGCAGCAGAGGTTCGAAATTTTCAGCATGACCGATGACCGTTACCGACGCATGCCCGATGCATAAAAACACCCCAAGACAAGTCCACTAAGCCCCGATGACCCAAAAAAGTCCCGAAAAAAGGGTCGCCAAGATCTGCCCGACCGTCGGCCGACCGACGAAAAACGTCGGTCGACCGTTTCCAGGCTAGAACGAAAACGTTGTCCAAATGTTGCCTGAAAGTCATTCCAATGATGACTACATACAAGGCAACGTCCGCAAGTAACTGAGGTCCCTAGAAATGCCCGATACTACGGGTCACCGAAAGTCGCCCGATCGTCGGCCGACCGACACGGCACGTCGGTCGACCGTTTCCAGCGCATAATGAAAACGGTGCCCAAATGTTGCCTGAAAGTCATTCGAGCAAACATGGAACACCTAGGCAAGGTACCCAATGGCCAAATGTTCCTAGAAATGTCCGATAGAGAATGGGTCACCAAAAGTCGACCGACCGGCGTGGCACACCGGCTGACCGTTTTCAGTGCAGAACGGAACTG
>CASBWL010000506.1:72500-75000 GCA_949130495.1 Sambucus nigra
CGGACGACGAAAAATAGCGAGGCAATGTCGGTCGGCCGAGGTCGGTCGACCGACGCCCAGTACCGGGAAGGAACCTCACGCTACCGAGAAAACTCGACCCATGTTGCCAAGGTAATACCCAAACCACCCAACAAGTATTTAGGGTGATGCATAGAACCAAGGCAAAGTTGGCCCAAAATGGGCAAAGTCGGTCGGCCGACGAAAAACAGCGAGGCAATGTCGGTCGGCCGACGTCGATCGACCGACGCCCAGTACCGGGAAGAAACCTCACGCTACCGAGAAAACTCGACCCATGTTGCCAAGGTAATACCCAAACCACCCAACAAGTATTTAGGGTGATGCATAGAACCAAGGCAAAGTCGGTCGGCCGACGAAAAATAGCGAGGCAATGTCGGTCGGCCGACGTCGGTCGACCGACGCCCAGTTACCGGGAAGGAACCTCACGCTACCGAGAAAACTCGGTCATGCTACCGGGAGAGAACCTAATGCGCACGAGAAAACTCGGTCACACTACCGGGAAAACCAGGTAAGGAACCTCGCGCGGACGAGTAACCTCGATCACTTCCCGACAGCACCCTGTAAGGAACCTCGCGCGTCGGTCGACCGACGAAAAAATCGGTCGACCTAGCAGCAAGGCAATGTCGACAGGGTGATGCCCGGGAACAAGGCAACAGTCGGTCTGGTGATGCCTGGAAACAAGACAATGTCGGCAAGGTGATGCCTCGAAACAAGGCAATGTCGGTCGGGTGATGCCTAGCAACAAGGTGATACCCAAAAATGGGCAAAGTCGGTCCGCCGATGCAAGGCAATGTCGGTCGACCGACGCCCAACAAGGAAATACATTCAAGGAAGGAACCTCACCCGCACGAGACAACTAGGCGCGCTCCTGCGAGTGAACCTCGTGCTCTCGGGTGATGCCTAGAAACAAGGAATTTTTCGGTCGGACGATGCCCAGAAAAAAGGCAAGGTCGGTCGAGTTATGCCTAGAAACAAGCAATGTCGGTCGGATGATGCCTAGAAATAAGGTAAAGTCATTTGGGTGATGCCCAAAAATGGGCAAAGTCGGTCGCCCGATGCAAGGCAATGTCGGTCAGCCGACGATACAGTCGGTCGACCGGCGCCCAACAAGGAAATTCATCCGAGGAAGGAACCTCGCGTGCACGAGAAAACTCGACCCACGTTGCCAAGGTAATACCCAAACCACCCAACAAGTATTTAGGGTGATGCATAGAACCAAGGCAATGTCGGCCCAAAATGGGCAAAGTCGGTCGGCCGACGAAAAATAGCAGAGCAATGTCGGTCAGCCGATGTCGGTCGACCGACGAAAAACAGTACCGGGAAGGAACCTCACGCTACCGAGAAAACTCGGTCACGCTACCGGGAAAACCAGGAGAGGAACCTCAGGCTACCGAGAAAACTCGGTCACGCTACCGGGAAAACCAGGTGAGGAACCTCGGGCTACCGAGAAAACTCGGTCACGCTACCTGGAAAACCAGGTGAGGAACCTCGCGCGTCGGTCAACCGACGAAAAACTCGATCACGATACCGAGAGAACCCGGTAAGGAACCTCGCGCGCACGGGAAGCCTCGATCACAGCCCGGCAGCACCCGGTAAGGAACCTCGCGCGTCGGTCGACCGACGAAAAAATCGGTCGACCGACGAAAAAGTCGGTCGACCGACATTTTTTTTCAAAGTTTTTCCAAATGCCTAGGCAAGCTTCCCAGACCTTCCCAACAACATATTATGACTTCCCATGGACGCCCTCAAACTTTGGCAAAGGGAATACCCGAGTACTCATCTTATTGCAGTTGATGTCTACTGCTACCACTATGAAAATTTCGTTAAGATGTTATATGAGGGGGGGTGAGTCCAGAGCAGCAGAGGTTCGAAATTTTCAGCATGACCGATGACCGTTACCGACGCATGCCCGATGCATAAAAACACCCCAAGACAAGTCCACTAAGCCCCGATGACCCAAAAAAGTCCCGAAAAAAGGGTCGCCAAGATCTGCCCGACCGTCGGCCGACCGACGAAAAACGTCGGTCGACCGTTTCCAGGCTAGAACGAAAACGTTGTCCAAATGTTGCCTGAAAGTCATTCCAATGATGACTACATACAAGGCAACGTCCGCAAGTAACTGAGGTCCCTAGAAATGCCCGATACTACGGGTCACCGAAAGTCGCCCGATCGTCGGCCGACCGACACGGCACGTCGGTCGACCGTTTCCAGCGCATAATGAAAACGGTGCCCAAATGTTGCCTGAAAGTCATTCGAGCAAACATGGAACACCTAGGCAAGGTACCCAATGGCCAAATGTTCCTAGAAATGTCCGATAGAGAATGGGTCACCAAAAGTCGACCGACCGGCGTGGCACACCGGCTGACCGTTTTCAGTGCAGAACGGAACTGTGCCCAGATGTTGCCTGAAAGTCATTTGAATGATGCCTAGAAACAAGGCAACGTCCCTAGATATGCCCGATACAAGGCGTCGCCAAAAGCGA
>CASBWL010000506.1:95000-97500 GCA_949130495.1 Sambucus nigra
CTCGACCCATGTTGCCAAGGTAATACCCAAACCACCCAACAAGTATTTAGGGTGATGCATAGAACCAAGGCAAAGTTGGCCCAAAATGGGCAAAGTCGGTCGGCCGACGAAAAACAGCGAGGCAATGTCGGTCGGCCGACGTCGATCGACCGACGCCCAGTACCGGGAAGAAACCTCACGCTACCGAGAAAACTCGACCCATGTTGCCAAGGTAATACCCAAACCACCCAACAAGTATTTAGGGTGATGCATAGAACCAAGGCAAAGTCGGTCGGCCGACGAAAAATAGCGAGGCAATGTCGGTCGGCCGACGTCGGTCGACCGACGCCCAGTTACCGGGAAGGAACCTCACGCTACCGAGAAAACTCGGTCATGCTACCGGGAGAGAACCTAATGCGCACGAGAAAACTCGGTCACACTACCGGGAAAACCAGGTAAGGAACCTCGCGCGGACGAGTAACCTCGATCACTTCCCGACAGCACCCTGTAAGGAACCTCGCGCGTCGGTCGACCGACGAAAAAATCGGTCGACCTAGCAGCAAGGCAATGTCGACAGGGTGATGCCCGGGAACAAGGCAACAGTCGGTCTGGTGATGCCTGGAAACAAGACAATGTCGGCAAGGTGATGCCTCGAAACAAGGCAATGTCGGTCGGGTGATGCCTAGCAACAAGGTGATACCCAAAAATGGGCAAAGTCGGTCCGCCGATGCAAGGCAATGTCGGTCGACCGACGCCCAACAAGGAAATACATTCAAGGAAGGAACCTCACCCGCACGAGACAACTAGGCGCGCTCCTGCGAGTGAACCTCGTGCTCTCGGGTGATGCCTAGAAACAAGGAATTTTTCGGTCGGACGATGCCCAAAAAAAAGGCAAGGTCGGTCGAGTTATGCCTAGAAACAAGCAATGTCGGTCGGATGATGCCTAGAAATAAGGTAAAGTCATTTGGGTGATGCCCAAAAATGGGCAAAGTCGGTCGCCCGATGCAAGGCAATGTCGGTCAGCCGACGATACAGTCGGTCGACCGGCGCCCAACAAGGAAATTCATCCGAGGAAGGAACCTCGCGTGCACGAGAAAACTCGACCCACGTTGCCAAGGTAATACCCAAACCACCCAACAAGTATTTAGGGTGATGCATAGAACCAAGGCAATGTCGGCCCAAAATGGGCAAAGTCGGTCGGCCGACGAAAAATAGCAGAGCAATGTCGGTCAGCCGATGTCGGTCGACCGACGAAAAACAGTACCGGGAAGGAACCTCACGCTACCGAGAAAACTCGGTCACGCTACCGGGAAAACCAGGAGAGGAACCTCAGGCTACCGAGAAAACTCGGTCACGCTACCGGGAAAACCAGGTGAGGAACCTCGGGCTACCGAGAAAACTCGGTCACGCTACCTGGAAAACCAGGTGAGGAACCTCGCGCGTCGGTCAACCGACGAAAAACTCGATCACGATACCGAGAGAACCCGGTAAGGAACCTCGCGCGCACGGGAAGCCTCGATCACAGCCCGGCAGCACCCGGTAAGGAACCTCGCGCGTCGGTCGACCGACGAAAAAATCGGTCGACCGACGAAAAAGTCGGTCGACCGACATTTTTTTTCAAAGTTTTTCCAAATGCCTAGGCAAGCTTCCCAGACCTTCCCAACAACATATTATGACTTCCCATGGACGCCCTCAAACTTTGGCAAAGGGAATACCCGAGTACTCATCTTATTGCAGTTGATGTCTACTGCTACCACTATGAAAATTTCGTTAAGATGTTATATGAGGGGGGGTGAGTCCAGAGCAGCAGAGGTTCGAAATTTTCAGCATGACCGATGACCGTTACCGACGCATGCCCGATGCATAAAAACACCCCAAGACAAGTCCACTAAGCCCCGATGACCCAAAAAAGTCCCGAAAAAAGGGTCGCCAAGATCTGCCCGACCGTCGGCCGACCGACGAAAAACGTCGGTCGACCGTTTCCAGGCTAGAACGAAAACGTTGTCCAAATGTTGCCTGAAAGTCATTCCAATGATGACTACATACAAGGCAACGTCCGCAAGTAACTGAGGTCCCTAGAAATGCCCGATACTACGGGTCACCGAAAGTCGCCCGATCGTCGGCCGACCGACACGGCACGTCGGTCGACCGTTTCCAGCGCATAATGAAAACGGTGCCCAAATGTTGCCTGAAAGTCATTCGAGCAAACATGGAACACCTAGGCAAGGTACCCAATGGCCAAATGTTCCTAGAAATGTCCGATAGAGAATGGGTCACCAAAAGTCGACCGACCGGCGTGGCACACCGGCTGACCGTTTTCAGTGCAGAACGGAACTGTGCCCAGATGTTGCCTGAAAGTCATTTGAATGATGCCTAGAAACAAGGCAACGTCCCTAGATATGCCCGATACAAGGCGTCGCCAAAAGCGAAACATGCTGTCGGCCGACCGATACGGCACGTCGGTCGACCGTTTTCAGCGCACAACGAAAATGTGCCCAAATGTTGCCTGAATGCCCATGCA
>CASBWL010000506.1:117500-120000 GCA_949130495.1 Sambucus nigra
TAAGGAACCTCGCGCGTCGGTCAACCGACGAAAAAATCGGTCGACCTAGCAGCAAGGCAATGTCGACAGGGTGATGCCCGGGAACAAGGCAACTGGCAGTCTGGTGATGCCTGGAAACAAGACAATGTCGGCAAGGTGATGCCTCGAAATGGGCAAAGTGATACCCAACAATGGTGATGCCTAGCAACAAGGTGATACCCAAAAATGGGCAAAGTCGGTCCGCCGATGCAAGGCAATGTCGGTCGACCGACGCCCAACAAGGAAATACATTCAAGTAAGGAACGTCACCCGCACGAGACAACTAGGCGCGCTCCTGCGAGTGAACCTCGTGCTCTCGGGTGATGCCTAGAAACAAGGAATTTTTCGGTCGGACGATGCCCAGAAACAAGGCAAGGTCGCTCGAGTTATGCCTAGAAACAAGCAATGTCGGTCGGATGATGCCTAGAAATAAGGTAAAGTCATTTGGGTGATGCCCAAAAATGGGCAAAGTCGGTCGCCCGATGCAAGTCAATGTCGTTCAGCCGACGATACAGTCGGTCGACCGGCGCCCAACAAGGAAATCCATCCGAGGAAGGAACCTCGCGTGCACGAGAAAACTCGACCCATGTTGCCAAGGTAATACCCAAACCACCCAACAAGTATTTAGGGTGATGCACAGAACCAAGGCAATGTCGGCCCGAAATGGGCAAAGTCGGTCGGCCGACGAAAAATAGCAGGACAATGTCGGTCAGCCGATGTCGGTCGACCGACGAAAAACAGTACCGGGAAGGAACCTCACGCTACCGAGAAAACTCGGTCACGCTACCGGGAAAACCCGGAGAGGAACCTCAGGCTACCGAGAAAACTCGGTCACGCTACCGGGAAAACCAGGAGAGGAACCTCAGGCTACCGAGAAAACTCGGTCACGCTACCGGGAAAACCAGGTGAGGAACCTCGGGCTACCGAGAAAACTCGGTCACGCTACCTGGAAAACCAGGTGAGGAACCTCGCGCGTCGGTCAACCGACGAAAAACTCGATCACGATACCGAGAGAACCCGGTAAGGAACCTCGCGCGCACGGGAAGCCTCGATCACAGCCCGGCAGCACCCGGTAAGGAACCTCGCGCGTCGGTCGACCGACGAAAAAATCGGTCGACCGACGAAAAAGTCGGTCGACCGACATTTTTTTTCAAAGTTTTTCCAAATGCCTAGGCAAGCTTCCCAGACCTTCCCAACAACATATTATGACTTCCCATGGACGCCCTCAAACTTTGGCAAAGGGAATACCCGAGTACTCATCTTATTGCAGTTGATGTCTACTGCTACCACTATGAAAATTTCGTTAAGATGTTATATGAGGGGGGGTGAGTCCAGAGCAGCAGAGGTTCGAAATTTTCAGCATGACCGATGACCGTTACCGACGCATGCCCGATGCATAAAAACACCCCAAGACAAGTCCACTAAGCCCCGATGACCCAAAAAAGTCCCGAAAAAAGGGTCGCCAAGATCTGCCCGACCGTCGGCCGACCGACGAAAAACGTCGGTCGACCGTTTCCAGGCTAGAACGAAAACGTTGTCCAAATGTTGCCTGAAAGTCATTCCAATGATGACTACATACAAGGCAACGTCCGCAAGTAACTGAGGTCCCTAGAAATGCCCGATACTACGGGTCACCGAAAGTCGCCCGATCGTCGGCCGACCGACACGGCACGTCGGTCGACCGTTTCCAGCGCATAATGAAAACGGTGCCCAAATGTTGCCTGAAAGTCATTCGAGCAAACATGGAACACCTAGGCAAGGTACCCAATGGCCAAATGTTCCTAGAAATGTCCGATAGAGAATGGGTCACCAAAAGTCGACCGACCGGCGTGGCACACCGGCTGACCGTTTTCAGTGCAGAACGGAACTGTGCCCAGATGTTGCCTGAAAGTCATTTGAATGATGCCTAGAAACAAGGCAACGTCCCTAGATATGCCCGATACAAGGCGTCGCCAAAAGCGAAACATGCTGTCGGCCGACCGACACGGCACGTCGGTCGACCGTTTTCAGCGCACAACGAAAATGTGCCCAAATGTTGCCTGAATGCCCATGCAAGTTGGCACCCGATTGGGTATCATGGCAAGGCAACCCAATATCGAAAGAAATAGTGGCGCCAACCTGGGATGCCCAACCCAAGATGCAGGTTGGCACCCACAACAGTCCCGACACGATAAGGTAACATATTCCACGTGATGCCTAAGCGACCCAACAAGTTGGTCGATCTATTCCCATGCACGTCCTGCTTACTCCCAAAATATATAGGCAAAGTCGGCCAGGTCGTGCATAAAACCAGGCAATTTCGGTCGGGTGATGTCGAAAAATAAGCGAATAACCTCACGTGATGCCACCGATACCAGTGAAAGAAGACAATGTCGTCGAGGTAATGCTTGGAAAACAGGCAAACAACCTCACGCGATGCCTGACGTTGGGTGACCTTTCCCAGTGCAAGGAAATTTTTCGAACTTATCGCAGTTCATGTCTA
>CASBWL010000506.1:140000-143382 GCA_949130495.1 Sambucus nigra
CAGCAAGGCAATGTCGACAGGGTGATGCCCGGGAACAAGGCAACAGTCGGTCTGGTGATGCCTGGAAACAAGACAATGTCGGCAAGGTGATGCCTCGAAACAAGGCAATGTCGGTCGGGTGATGCCTAGCAACAAGGTGATACCCAAAAATGGGCAAAGTCGGTCCGCCGATGCAAGGCAATGTCGGTCGACCGACGCCCAACAAGGAAATACATTCAAGGAAGGAACCTCACCCGCACGAGACAACTAGGCGCGCTCCTGCGAGTGAACCTCGTGCTCTCGGGTGATGCCTAGAAACAAGGAATTTTTCGGTCGGACGATGCCCAGAAAAAAGGCAAGGTCGGTCGAGTTATGCCTAGAAACAAGCAATGTCGGTCGGATGATGCCTAGAAATAAGGTAAAGTCATTTGGGTGATGCCCAAAAATGGGCAAAGTCGGTCGCCCGATGCAAGGCAATGTCGGTCAGCCGACGATACAGTCGGTCGACCGGCGCCCAACAAGGAAATTCATCCGAGGAAGGAACCTCGCGTGCACGAGAAAACTCGACCCACGTTGCCAAGGTAATACCCAAACCACCCAACAAGTATTTAGGGTGATGCATAGAACCAAGGCAATGTCGGCCCAAAATGGGCAAAGTCGGTCGGCCGACGAAAAATAGCAGAGCAATGTCGGTCAGCCGATGTCGGTCGACCGACGAAAAACAGTACCGGGAAGGAACCTCACGCTACCGAGAAAACTCGGTCACGCTACCGGGAAAACCAGGAGAGGAACCTCAGGCTACCGAGAAAACTCGGTCACGCTACCGGGAAAACCAGGTGAGGAACCTCGGGCTACCGAGAAAACTCGGTCACGCTACCTGGAAAACCAGGTGAGGAACCTCGCGCGTCGGTCAACCGACGAAAAACTCGATCACGATACCGAGAGAACCCGGTAAGGAACCTCGCGCGCACGGGAAGCCTCGATCACAGCCCGGCAGCACCCGGTAAGGAACCTCGCGCGTCGGTCGACCGACGAAAAAATCGGTCGACCGACGAAAAAGTCGGTCGACCGACATTTTTTTTCAAAGTTTTTCCAAATGCCTAGGCAAGCTTCCCAGACCTTCCCAACAACATATTATGACTTCCCATGGACGCCCTCAAACTTTGGCAAAGGGAATACCCGAGTACTCATCTTATTGCAGTTGATGTCTACTGCTACCACTATGAAAATTTCGTTAAGATGTTATATGAGGGGGGGTGAGTCCAGAGCAGCAGAGGTTCGAAATTTTCAGCATGACCGATGACCGTTACCGACGCATGCCCGATGCATAAAAACACCCCAAGACAAGTCCACTAAGCCCCGATGACCCAAAAAAGTCCCGAAAAAAGGGTCGCCAAGATCTGCCCGACCGTCGGCCGACCGACGAAAAACGTCGGTCGACCGTTTCCAGGCTAGAACGAAAACGTTGTCCAAATGTTGCCTGAAAGTCATTCCAATGATGACTACATACAAGGCAACGTCCGCAAGTAACTGAGGTCCCTAGAAATGCCCGATACTACGGGTCACCGAAAGTCGCCCGATCGTCGGCCGACCGACACGGCACGTCGGTCGACCGTTTCCAGCGCATAATGAAAACGGTGCCCAAATGTTGCCTGAAAGTCATTCGAGCAAACATGGAACACCTAGGCAAGGTACCCAATGGCCAAATGTTCCTAGAAATGTCCGATAGAGAATGGGTCACCAAAAGTCGACCGACCGGCGTGGCACACCGGCTGACCGTTTTCAGTGCAGAACGGAACTGTGCCCAGATGTTGCCTGAAAGTCATTTGAATGATGCCTAGAAACAAGGCAACGTCCCTAGATATGCCCGATACAAGGCGTCGCCAAAAGCGAAACATGCTGTCGGCCGACCGACACGGCACGTCGGTCGACCGTTTTCAGCGCACAACGAAAATGTGCCCAAATGTTGCCTGAATGCCCATGCAAGTTGGCACCCGATTGGGTATCATGGCAAGGCAACCCAATATCGAAAGAAATAGTGGCGCCAACCTGGGATGCCCAACCCAAGATGCAGGTTGGCACCCACAACAGTCCCGACACGATAAGGTAACATATTCCACGTGATGCCTAAGCGACCCAACAAGTTGGTCGATCTATTCCCATGCACGTCCTGCTTACTCCCAAAATATATAGGCAAAGTCGGCCAGGTCGTGCATAAAACCAGGCAATTTCGGTCGGGTGATGTCGAAAAATAAGCGAATAACCTCACGTGATGCCACCGATACCAGTGAAAGAAGACAATGTCGTCGAGGTAATGCTTGGAAAACAGGCAAACAACCTCACGCGATGCCTGACGTTGGGTGACCTTTCCCAGTGCAAGGAAATTTTTCGAACTTATCGCAGTTCATGTCTACTGCTACCACTTTGGAATTTTTGTTAAGATGTTATATAGAGGGGGGTGATGTTCCTAGCCAACCTTCCCTTCCTTCGGGAAGGGTCGGGGAACGAGCGCCTAGGCGTTCCCAGGAATACGGGGGAAATCACACAGTGGGATTTGCATTCGATCTTCGTGAAGCCTCGGAATCACGAAAATGGGATGGTTATCCGACTGTGTGATTACCCTCGTGGGGAGATGCGATGTCCTGGCATCCCCCCGAAAGGATGGGGGAGATTTAACGTTCTAATTGCTTTGGGGTGAGATGCGTTCATGTGATCTGAGATTACATGTTCTAATCACTCTGGGGTAGAAATGATCGGGCGATCTCCCTTGTCATGTCCCTCAGAATGATGCATGGGCATCAGGCAAGTGTTGCTCCTCGCTTGCCTGTCCATCCTCCCGCCTTGTAATCCCTTGTGTTCTAGTGAACGAAGAACGTGGCATGTAGAGGTACTTTGTTCTGCGCGCATGTCTCGATTAGAGGAATCTAGAACACGTTGGATCACCGGCACGGGAGGTGGGTTCTTGGGATGTGTGGGAGTGAAAGCTCTTGCACGCCTAAGGAGCATGGGGGGGATCAAAGTACACAGCTCCACTTTTGGGTGATGTTGTGTGTGCGTTGATCCTCCCCATTGTCCCGATGAAAAATAAGCGAAACATGCATGGGCGTCAGTGCGTGTGAGCTTTTCCTCTTGTCCCTGTCGCTTTTAAAGGAAAGAAATGTCGTGCCCACCGTCCCGTTCAGGTATTAGCTTGTGCAATCGAATATTCTAGTTTCCTTCGTGTTGCTAGAATTTCGACCACGACTTTTTGCTTGTGCGGCACCTTAAGCGCGTGAGTTGTGTTTGGTTTGTGCGGGTTGGTCGAATCCCTGCTTGTGCAGTGACGGCCCTTTGTGCAAACCTCTTCATGTTGCGTTCAAGAGCTATCTGCCTTGGGCTCAAGTTGGTTTCTTGTGTTGCATAC
>CASBWL010000507.1:0-2500 GCA_949130495.1 Sambucus nigra
CCCCCACAAAAAACCCAACACATTTCCTCAAAAATTCCCGAGGTTTGGGATCTCACACCGTAACGGGAATGCTCAAAGTGTCCAGAAACGCTAAGGAGTGTGTAACGATACCAAGTAAACTGCTCACCCAAGGCTGAGGGAGTTCGTGAAAAGCCATCGCGCACTTAACTCCTTAGAAATAATTCGAGTTGTCCAAGTTGAGTAGACAAACATATGTGTGCACAATGTCGACAACACACGAGCTGTCCAGAAACAAGGCAATGTCGGCAAGGTTATGCCTCGAAAATGGACAATGTTGCGAAGGTAATACCCAAACCACCCGACAAGTATTTAGGGTGATGCATAGAACCAAGGCAATGTCGGCAAGGTTATGCCTCGAAAATGGACAATGTTGCGAAGGTAATACCCAAACCACCCGACAAGTATTTAGGGTGATGCATAGAACCAAGGCAAAGTCGGTCGGCCGACGAAAAACAGCGAGGCAATGTCGGTCGACCGACGCCCAGTACCGGGAAGGAACGTCACGCTACCGAGAAAACTCGACCCATGTTGCCAAGGTAATACCCAAACCACCCAACAAGTATTTAGGGTGATGCATAGAACCAAGGCAAAGTCGGCCCAAAATGAGCAAAGTCGGTCGGCCGACGAAAAACGGCGAGGCAATGTCGGTCGGCCGAGGTCGGTCGACCGACGCCCAGTACCGGGAAGGAACCTCACGCTACCGAGAAAACTCGACCCATGTTGCCAAGGTAATACCCAAACCACCCAACAAGTATTTAGGGTGATGCATAGAACCAAGGCAAAGTCGACCCAAAATGGGCAAAGTCGGTCGGCCGACGAAAAACAGCGAGGCAATGTCGGTCGGCCGACGTCGATCGACCGACGCCCAGTACCAGGAAGGAACCTCACGCTACCGAGAAAACTCGACCCATGTTGCCAAGGTAATACCCAAACCACCCAACAAGTATTTAGGGTGATGCATAGAACCAAGGCAAAGTCGGCCCAAAATGAGCAAAGTCGGTCGGCCGACGAAAAACGGCGAGGCAATGTCGGTCGGCCGAGGTCGGTCGACCGACGCCCAGTACCGGGAAGGAACCTCACGCTACCGAGAAAACTCGACCCATGTTGCCAAGGTAATACCCAAACCACCCAACAAGTATTTAGGGTGATGCATAGAACAAAGGCAAAGTCGGTCGGACGACGAAAAATAGCGAGGCAATGTCGGTCGGTCGACCGACGCCCAGTACCGGGAAGGAACCTCACGCTACCGAGAAAACTCGACCCATGTTGCCAAGGTAATACCCAAACCACCCAACAAGTATTTAGGGTGATGCATAGAACCAAGGCAAAGTCGGTCGGCCGACGAAAAATAGCGAGGCAATGTCGGTCGGCCGACGTCGGTCGACCGACGCCCAGTACCGGGAAGGAACCTCACGCTACCGAGAAAACTCGGTCATGCTACCGGGAGAGAACCTAATGCGCACGAGAAAACTCGGTCACACTACCGGGAAAACCAGGTAAGGAACCTCGCGCGGACGAGTAACCTCGATCACTTCCCGACAGCACCCTGTAAGGAACCTCGCGCGTCGGTCGACCGACGAAAAAATCGGTCGACCTAGCAGCAAGGCAATGTCGACAGGGTGATGCCCGGGAACAAGGCAAAAGTCGGTCTGGTGATGCCTGGAAACAAGACAATGTCGGCAAGGTGATGCCTCGAAACAAGGCAATGTCGGTCGGGTGATGCCTAGCAACAAGGTGATACCCAAAAATGGGCAAAGTCGGTCCGCCGATGCAAGGCAATGTCGGTCGACCGACGCCCAACAAGGAAATACATTCAAGGAAGGAACCTCACCCGCACGAGACAACTAGGCGCGCTCCTGCGAGTGAACCTCGTGCTCTCGGTTGATGCCTAGAAATAAGGAATTTTTCGGTCGGACGATGCCCAGAAACAAGGCAAGGTCGGTCGAGTTATGCCTAGAAACAAGCAATGTCGGTCGGATGATGCCTAGAAATAAGGTAAAGTCATTTGGGCGATGCCCAAAAATGGGCAAAGTCGGTCGCCCGATGCAAGGCAATGTCGGTCAGCCGACGATACAGTCGGTCGACCGGCGCCCAACAAGGAAATTCATCCGAGGAAGGAACCTCGCGTGCACGAGAAAACTCGACCCATGTTGCCAAGGTAATACCCAAACCACCCAACAAGTATTTAGGGTGATGCATAGAACCAAGGCAATGTCGGCCCAAAATGGGCAAAGTCGGTCGGCCGACGAAAAATAGCAGGGCAATGTCGGTCAGCCGACGTCGGTCGACCGACGGAAAACAGTACCGGGAAGGAACCTCACGCTACCGAGAAAACTCGGTCACGCTACCGGGAAAACCAGGAGAGGAACCTCAGGGTACCGAGAAAACTCGGTCACGCTACCGGGAAAACCAGGTGAGGAACCTCGGGCTACCGAGAAAACTCGGTCACGCTACCTGGAAAACCAGGTGAGGAACCTCG
>CASBWL010000507.1:12500-15000 GCA_949130495.1 Sambucus nigra
AGCGAGGCAATGTCGGTCGGCCGACGTCGGTCGACCGACGCCCAGTTACCGGGAAGGAACCTCACGCTACCGAGAAAACTCGGTCATGCTACCGGGAGAGAACCTAATGCGCACGAGAAAACTCGGTCACACTACCGGGAAAACCAGGTAAGGAACCTCGCGCGGACGAGTAACCTCGATCACTTCCCGACAGCACCCTGTAAGGAACCTCGCGCGTCGGTCGACCGACGAAAAAATCGGTCGACCTAGCAGCAAGGCAATGTCGACAGGGTGATGCCCGGGAACAAGGCAACAGTCGGTCTGGTGATGCCTGGAAACAAGACAATGTCGGCAAGGTGATGCCTCGAAACAAGGCAATGTCGGTCGGGTGATGCCTAGCAACAAGGTGATACCCAAAAATGGGCAAAGTCGGTCCGCCGATGCAAGGCAATGTCGGTCGACCGACGCCCAACAAGGAAATACATTCAAGGAAGGAACCTCACCCGCACGAGACAACTAGGCGCGCTCCTGCGAGTGAACCTCGTGCTCTCGGGTGATGCCTAGAAACAAGGAATTTTTCGGTCGGACGATGCCCAGAAAAAAGGCAAGGTCGGTCGAGTTATGCCTAGAAACAAGCAATGTCGGTCGGATGATGCCTAGAAATAAGGTAAAGTCATTTGGGTGATGCCCAAAAATGGGCAAAGTCGGTCGCCCGATGCAAGGCAATGTCGGTCAGCCGACGATACAGTCGGTCGACCGGCGCCCAACAAGGAAATTCATCCGAGGAAGGAACCTCGCGTGCACGAGAAAACTCGACCCACGTTGCCAAGGTAATACCCAAACCACCCAACAAGTATTTAGGGTGATGCATAGAACCAAGGCAATGTCGGCCCAAAATGGGCAAAGTCGGTCGGCCGACGAAAAATAGCAGAGCAATGTCGGTCAGCCGATGTCGGTCGACCGACGAAAAACAGTACCGGGAAGGAACCTCACGCTACCGAGAAAACTCGGTCACGCTACCGGGAAAACCAGGAGAGGAACCTCAGGCTACCGAGAAAACTCGGTCACGCTACCGGGAAAACCAGGTGAGGAACCTCGGGCTACCGAGAAAACTCGGTCACGCTACCTGGAAAACCAGGTGAGGAACCTCGCGCGTCGGTCAACCGACGAAAAACTCGATCACGATACCGAGAGAACCCGGTAAGGAACCTCGCGCGCACGGGAAGCCTCGATCACAGCCCGGCAGCACCCGGTAAGGAACCTCGCGCGTCGGTCGACCGACGAAAAAATCGGTCGACCGACGAAAAAGTCGGTCGACCGACATTTTTTTTCAAAGTTTTTCCAAATGCCTAGGCAAGCTTCCCAGACCTTCCCAACAACATATTATGACTTCCCATGGACGCCCTCAAACTTTGGCAAAGGGAATACCCGAGTACTCATCTTATTGCAGTTGATGTCTACTGCTACCACTATGAAAATTTCGTTAAGATGTTATATGAGGGGGGGTGAGTCCAGAGCAGCAGAGGTTCGAAATTTTCAGCATGACCGATGACCGTTACCGACGCATGCCCGATGCATAAAAACACCCCAAGACAAGTCCACTAAGCCCCGATGACCCAAAAAAGTCCCGAAAAAAGGGTCGCCAAGATCTGCCCGACCGTCGGCCGACCGACGAAAAACGTCGGTCGACCGTTTCCAAGCTAGAACGAAAACGTTGTCCAAATGTTGCCTGAAAGTCATTCCAATGATGACTACATACAAGGCAACGTCCGCAAGTAACTGAGGTCCCTAGATATGCCCGATACTACGGGTCACCGAAAGTCGCCCGATCGTCGGCCGACCGACACGGCACGTCGGTCGACCGTTTCCAGCGCATAATGAAAACGGTGCCCAAATGTTGCCTGAAAGTCATTCGAGCAAACATGGAACACCTAGGCAAGGTACCCAATGGCCAAATGTTCCTAGAAATGTCCGATAGAGAATGGGTCACCAAAAGTCGACCGACCGGCGTGGCACACCGGCTGACCGTTTTCAGTGCAGAACGGAACTGTGCCCAGATGTTGCCTGAAAGTCATTTGAATGATGCCTAGAAACAAGGCAACGTCCCTAGATATGCCCGATACAAGGCGTCGCCAAAAGCGAAACATGCTGTCGGCCGACCGACACGGCACGTCGGTCGACCGTTTTCAGCGCACAACGAAAATGTGCCCAAATGTTGCCTGAATGCCCATGCAAGTTGGCACCCGATTGGGTATCATGGCAAGGCAACCCAATATCGAAAGAAATAGTGGCGCCAACCTGGGATGCCCAACCCAAGATGCAGGTTGGCACCCACAACAGTCCCGACACGATAAGGTAACATATTCCACGTGATGCCTAAGCGACCCAACAAGTTGGTCGATCTATTCCCATGCACGTCCTGCTTACTCCCAAAATATATAGGCAAAGTCGGCCAGGTCGTGCATAAAACCAGGCAATTTCGGTCGGGTGATGTCGAAAAATAAGCGAATAACCTCACGTG
>CASBWL010000507.1:25000-27500 GCA_949130495.1 Sambucus nigra
ACCGACATTTTTTTTCAAAGTTTTTCCAAATGCCTAGGCAAGCTTCCCAGACCTTCCCAACAACATATTATGACTTCCCATGGACGCCCTCAAACTTTGGCAAAGGGAATACCCGAGTACTCATCTTATTGCAGTTGATGTCTACTGCTACCACTATGAAAATTTCGTTAAGATGTTATATGAGGGGGGGTGAGTCCAGAGCAGCAGAGGTTCGAAATTTTCAGCATGACCGATGACCGTTACCGACGCATGCCCGATGCATAAAAACACCCCAAGACAAGTCCACTAAGCCCCGATGACCCAAAAAAGTCCCGAAAAAAGGGTCGCCAAGATCTGCCCGACCGTCGGCCGACCGACGAAAAACGTCGGTCGACCGTTTCCAGGCTAGAACGAAAACGTTGTCCAAATGTTGCCTGAAAGTCATTCCAATGATGACTACATACAAGGCAACGTCCGCAAGTAACTGAGGTCCCTAGATATGCCCGATACTACGGGTCACCGAAAGTCGCCCGATCGTCGGCCGACCGACACGGCACGTCGGTCGACCGTTTCCAGCGCATAATGAAAACGGTGCCCAAATGTTGCCTGAAAGTCATTCGAGCAAACATGGAACACCTAGGCAAGGTACCCAATGGCCAAATGTTCCTAGAAATGTCCGATAGAGAATGGGTCACCAAAAGTCGACCGACCGGCGTGGCACACCGGCTGACCGTTTTCAGTGCAGAACGGAACTGTGCCCAGATGTTGCCTGAAAGTCATTTGAATGATGCCTAGAAACAAGGCAACGTCCCTAGATATGCCCGATACAAGGCGTCGCCAAAAGCGAAACATGCTGTCGGCCGACCGACACGGCACGTCGGTCGACCGTTTTCAGCGCACAACGAAAATGTGCCCAAATGTTGCCTGAATGCCCATGCAAGTTGGCACCCGATTGGGTATCATGGCAAGGCAACCCAATATCGAAAGAAATAGTGGCGCCAACCTGGGATGCCCAACCCAAGATGCAGGTTGGCACCCACAACAGTCCCGACACGATAAGGTAACATATTCCACGTGATGCCTAAGCGACCCAACAAGTTGGTCGATCTATTCCCATGCACGTCCTGCTTACTCCCAAAATATATAGGCAAAGTCGGCCAGGTCGTGCATAAAACCAGGCAATTTCGGTCGGGTGATGTCGAAAAATAAGCGAATAACCTCACGTGATGCCACCGATACCAGTGAAAGAAGACAATGTCGTCGAGGTAATGCTTGGAAAACAGGCAAACAACCTCACGCGATGCCTGACGTTGGGTGACCTTTCCCAGTGCAAGGAAATTTTTCGAACTTATCGCAGTTCATGTCTACTGCTACCACTTTGGAATTTTTGTTAAGATGTTATATAGAGGGGGGTGATGTTCCTAGCCAACCTTCCCTTCCTTCGGGAAGGGTCGGGGAACGAGCGCCTAGGCGTTCCCAGGAATACGGGGGAAATCACACAGTGGGATTTGCATTCGATCTTCGTGAAGCCTCGGAATCACGAAAATGGGATGGTTATCCGACTGTGTGATTACCCTCGTGGGGAGATGCGATGTCCTGGCATCCCCCCGAAAGGATGGGGGAGATTTAACGTTCTAATTGCTTTGGGGTGAGATGCGTTCATGTGATCTGAGATTACATGTTCTAATCACTCTGGGGTAGAAATGATCGGGCGATCTCCCTTGTCATGTCCCTCAGAATGATGCATGGGCATCAGGCAAGTGTTGCTCCTCGCTTGCCTGTCCATCCTCCCGCCTTGTAATCCCTTGTGTTCTAGTGAACGAAGAACGTGGCATGTAGAGGTACTTTGTTCTGCGCGCATGTCTCGATTAGAGGAATCTAGAACACGTTGGATCACCGGCGCGGGAGGTGGGTTCTTGGGATGTGTGGGAGTGAAAGCTCTTGCACGCCTAAGGAGCATGGGGGGGATCAAAGTACACAGCTCCACTTTTGGGTGATGTTGTGTGTGCGTTGATCCTCCCCATTGTCCCGATGAAAAATAAGCGAAACATGCATGGGCGTCAGTGCGTGTGAGCTTTTCCTCTTGTCCCTGTCGCTTTTAAAGGAAAGAAATGTCGTGCCCACCGTCCCGTTCAGGTATTAGCTTGTGCAATCGAATATTCTAGTTTCCTTCGTGTTGCTAGAATTTCGACCACGACTTTTTGCTTGTGCGGCACCTTAAGCGCGTGAGTTGTGTTTGGTTTGTGCGGGTTGGTCGAATCCCTGCTTGTGCAGTGACGGCCCTTTGTGCAAACCTCTTCATGTTGCGTTCAAGAGCTATCTGCCTTGGGCTCAAGTTGGTTTCTTGTGTTGCATACCGATAATGAAGGAATTCGCTCGTGTTATTGTCCCTTTTTCTCCTAATGCTTCTTATGCGGCGTTCGGTGAACCTCGAAGTGCTATTCGCGATCCATGTTTGCCTCGCCATCGTGCGTGTGTATGCAGGGCTCGTGGAGGATGCTTGATCTCATGGATATTGAAC
>CASBWL010000508.1:0-108862 GCA_949130495.1 Sambucus nigra
AATTCTCACTTTAATTTGTAGAATCTCTGTACTTGGTTGGATTTATCCCTTTATAATAATGAAATTTATGCTCCAATTATAATTATCTCATATCATAATTTTATTGATAAACAATAAATGTAGTTGTCACGGTCGTGGTGGGGGGGAGGGGGTGGGGGTGGGGTGGTGGGGGTGGGGTGTGTGTGTGTGTGTGTGTGTGTGCGTAGGTGTGTGCGTGTGTGCGTGGCGGGGGGAGGGGGGCAAGGGGTGGGGTGGGGGTGGGGGTGGGGTGTGGGGGGTGTGGAGGGGCAATTTTAACAATTGTATATCTTTAATTAAGAAATTGTATAGCTTTAATTGTAATTTTAATTGTAATTTTAATTGTATAGTTTTAGATGAAAGTAAATTAATAATTAGTGCCAATTTCATATGAAAGTAAGATTGTCCCTCATTGTAAATTAGTAAATTAATAATTGTATACTTTAATTGTTAGTTTAATTGATGAAATGTGTGGTTGGTTAGTTTTAAAAGTGGCATGACGTGTGCGTGTGTGTGGTGGGGGTGGGCTAGGGGTAGGGGTGTGTGTATGTGTACTATTAACATTTTTTTTTATCTGTACTAATAACATTTTTTTACAGCAAAAATGTCTCCTTCAGATATTAAGGCGAAGATGATGATGCTGTTTATGATGATGTCGTCTGGGCTCGGTGGTAGCGGAGGCGACGAGGGCTCCTCGGCCCCTAGACTCCCCAAATATGGAAAATTTGGGATTACCGTCGAGAACAAGTCGGAGCTATTAGCGAGATCCCTCGAGCTGCTAAAGACGGTCATCGGCTCGGGGTTTATGAGTTGGAAGGAGGTGCCATATGAGCTCAAGTTAGCTGTTTGGGCGGCACTACAGGTAATATATTTATATTTATATTTCAATTTCAATTTCAATTTCAATTTCGATTTCATATTTATATTTATATTTATATTTATTCGCAACTAACATTGTATTTGTTGGACATGAACAATTCAACTTGGATCCAAAGCTACGCGATCCCGTCTTGGAGCAGATTAGGGAGCAACTCATGTCGTGGAAAAAAATATGCGGGCACGGTACTTTGGAAAAACAAGAGAGTCGATTATCCAATGGCGTGAATCCGTCCCGCCCAAGGAGCCGATCTCATTGGCACAATGGCAGAAGTTCATTGACAATGAGATCGAGGATCGATAATTGGCATCTCGCCAATCGGGGAGGGAAAATCGGGCAAAAAAGACGGACGTGCACTACTCCGGCCGGACCTCTTACGCCGAGGTGGAGCATAGGATGCAGGTAAGATTTAATTTTTCTATAACTACAGAAATATATTATTCTTCATTATTTCACTTTGCGGGGCCGATACTAATTTTACTTTACTTTATTTTATTTCAGGGGGTAGGGAGTGGGCCAGGGGGTAAGCCACATAGGCTCGATACTTATGTGGCTCTTCGGACGAAGAAGGGGAAGGACAAGGAGGTCTCCCCGAGCGTCGCGGCCACGATTGTAAGTAATCCGACAGTTTAATTTTTGTTAATTACGTTATAAATTTTTAGTTTACTTATTTTACTAGTCATGTGATTTTTGTCGTTTCAGGCAAAGCTTAAGGAAGTGCATGAGTCGCAGTCTGATGCCGACAAGGCATCTTTGTCCACAGACTCACTCAGCCAAGTGCTTGGCTCTGATCGCAAGGGGAGGACAAGGGGAGTGAGCTCGCGGGTGGCCAAATCTAGGATCATCGGATTGGAGACGAGCGACACCGGGTTGGCTCGAACGGTGGATTCACATGACGCGAAGTTGTCCCGTTTGGAGGCGACGGTCCAAGATATGTACGCATTCATGAAGTGTACATTGGGCGGAGACCGTAAAGGGAAAGGGAAAGGGAAGGAGAAGGCGGTGGAGGAGGAGGTGCGGGAGGACGAGGCGCAGGATGACGAGTATGTGGACCTCGCTGCTTCATCACCGACACGTTCGTACTTCGATGATCCACTTCCCTATTTGGCGCCCTTCAATAGACCATTGTCGACACTTGGTTGGACGAGTGTGTTCATATTGGACATATTTGATGGCCAGCGGATAGGGCGGGGGTTGAGGGACCCGAATATCGTCGAGGGTGGAATAGTTCATGGACGTGCGCTTCAACAGATGGAGTCCAGGGTGCTCGTCACGCATGTCATACCCGGGAAGGAGAAATCCCTATTGTTGTTGCGCGAACAATGCGGCACGACGTATATTAGTGGGTGCGTCAATTCGTATGTCGTGTGGCCTACTCACCTCCTCACATTTACCCAAGACACGTAGTAACATTATTTTTAAGTTTGTCCATTTTAATTATATTTGGATTATATCGTCATGTATATTATTTCTATTTTGAATATTTGGATTATATCGTCATGAATATATATTTGCATTATCTTTAGTTTGTTTGGATATATGATGTTTGGAACAGGTACGACGTTGCTATAACAGGTACAAATATACTGCTGGGCAATGGTAGTGGCCATACTGCCCAGCAGATTTTTTTTAAATTCTGCCCAGAATTGTCACGGTCATTGACCGTGACACGTCCGTGACACAAAGTTATCACGGACGTGTCACAGTCAATGACTGTGACAATTTTTTTAAAAAGGGTCACGGCTTTGTCACGGTTATAAACCGTGACAAACGTGTCACGGTCATTGACCGCGACACGATCGTGATAAAAATTTTTGTCTCGCCTCGAAATGTCACGGTCATTGACCTTGACAAGTTGCATTTGTCAAGGTCAATGACCTTGACAAATGGGCAGATTTGGTGTAGTGATCGATCGATCAGGTATGTGCCCAGAATTCCTTTAAAAGTTACGGGTTCTTAATATTTTACACCCCAAATCCTCCATTACAATGTCCCAATCTCCCAAGTAAGTTTACTAATCATTAAACCAACATATGTACACAAGTTTTAACGTTCAAGAATCATAAAACTATCATAGAACATTGTTTTCTTAGATCAAAAGTCATGAATTTCACTACAACCCTAATACTTCAATATTTCTTCCATAATCATCATAATCCTCAATTAAATTTCATGATTCTTTACCCTTAATTTATAATTTCGTTCATCAAATATTTCTAGAAGATCCACTACATGCAAACCTACCGAAAATCAATTATTAAGTCTCCAAATTCATATTTTTTCCCTTATTCATAAATTGACATCAAACATAAACTATCATGTAAAGTATATGCCATAAATTATTGCAAGATAAATCACTTGCCTCTGCTTAGAAGTTTTTTATCCTTTGATGACGATAATGGTTTGTCCTCCCTCTCTTTCTGATCACAAATCTGACGATGATGGTGATGTATGGTGGTTATTTGGCCTTGGAACTCTCTTGGAAACCTTCCTTTCTTCTCACGTTGTTCTCTCTTGTGCTTAACAGTTAATGGACCTAATAACCCTAAGGGTTTGCTGATATACCAAACTAATTTTCGTAGGTTACTATTTACCAAAAATATAAATGACTAATATACCCCCCTCGGGTTGCCGATTAGGCTTAAAAATTTCCCGGGATCCAAACTAAACCCTCGGCTAGTATTTTCTAACTATCTCGACCCTTCCGGACACGTTGGCGCACTCAAAATGATCATACAGATGACATAAAAATAAATTACTTTTAAATTCATTTAAATTAATTCACGACGCGACTGACACGCGCATCCCAACTTGATTTTCGAATTGTCGTATTTATAACTCGCGACAGTATTAATAAATTCAATAATCATATATTACCACATTCACTCAGTAATATTCAACATTATCATCATAATCAAATACTAACTCTCGTCTCGCTAGTTATTTAAATCCGAATTAATTTCCAATTAATTATCCCGAATTAATTTAATTAATCCCATAATTAAAAGCAATTTCGTTAAATTAATCTCATAATTAAAAGCCATAAAAATACGGGGTATTTCATACTTCTCCCCTAATAACGAAATTTTGTCCCGAAATTCAGAAGAGTAAGGCATACCTCGAAAATTAGGTATCCTCCAATACTCAAAACAAAATTCAAAGTAAGGCCCAATCACTGCAGCCCCCACTTCACAACAAGCTTGTTGAACCCTCTCGACACTTTATCAGTTATAGGGTCACACCTCAATAAATTCACCTCACCTTGTGTTCTTACTAAACAATATTCGAATAAGAATAGCCTATACATTATTGGCCACAATATCTCAATATTATTTGGAGGTCGTACATCCTTCGTATCAACTCTCGTGTTTAACCAGACACAAAACTCCCATTCTGGGAGAAACTATATAACATCTAACTATTGTTCGTTATTCGAATCTCCGATCCCAGTGGTGTAACTTTTATAAAAGGAAAAAGCCACCTAAGAAGGTTTGTGGTTATCCCCTTATAGTCATCGGATTCTAACTTCTGATTGATCCAAAACTTTTATAATTCGCTTACCTCTAAACATCCAGAGGAATGGTAGTAAGGTTTATCCACCCAAACCTCAGTAAGCACCTTGTCTACTATAAATAGGTACGGGTGCTTTCACACAACTCTACCATTAGGTAATATCCTCTCCCCATTACCATATTATACTTCACTTACTAGCTATACCCATTGTGGAAATGAAATGATCGCAATGAATCCAAAATTACTTTCATACAGCTCCACCAATCGTCAATCACCTTGTGCCTACTCCTCGAGCTATAGGGGATACAGCCTGTTCAAAATGAAACGTTATCCCCATTACTTTCTGATACCCCATATTGAATAATATTGGGCAGGATCAAGTACCGACGTGATCATTGTGTAATAGTGTAAATCACCCAAGGATATTATAATTTTTTTCCTTCTATACGACCTATTCCACACATTCAAAGGAACTCGTTACTTATCTTTAGGTTGGCAACCCATCAAAGAAATTTACCAACTGGACTCGTCCATTACTGGAATCGTCGACTTGATAAAAAACTTTCTGACTGATTATCTCACTCCAACTGCTTTCTATCTATGAGCGGTGCACGTGGTGCTTACTTACTATGCCCCTCTCAACACCAACTTTTACTTATAATTCTTACCATTTACTCGTACTTATTGGTCATCTTCTTCCCTCGGTATATAACAAAAGTTTTTACCCGTTCACTTATTGTCACGATGTGCACTTCTAGACTATTTATACCTTATTGACGCCATCATTCTATTTACGCGCAAGTCACTCTCAATATTCTACTAGGTGGAACTCTGCTCCAATTTGTCCATAATAGTTAAATATTTGTCTTCCTAAGGGATACCCCTATTTAAATGGCTTCCCACTGCCTTTCAACCAAGTTTGGATATGCTATTCTGATTGCACATGAATATATAGATTACCGTCCTCCTCATGACGCTTAATGCACTCTACCACTTTCATTTTGTCATATTAGTCCCACAAGTATAAATTTCACCCATCTATTTCCATGTCTCTTCTTCCGGCGATTCTGACACCAGCAAACCAAGGTGTCCATAAACCCTATAAATCATGAAAACGGGTTTAAACATCATACACGCTCATACATACGCCTAATTCTTTATAGTCCCTGTATTCGCAACGTGGTTATACCACTAGGGCATTCTAAATCACCTTAGAATTTAAAATTTAAAATCCTCCTTAACATCATTCCATCCTTCAACTCGCCATACTAAAACAAAATGTTTAGTACTTCGTCACCACAAAACTAGCTCTGCTGGCTTGATATCATAATTTACCTTTTAACTTGCAATTATAACTACATACCTTTATAACGACCGAGGTACCTGACTCATGGACGAATAGCCAAACATCTCCCTACTACCAACCTTACGCTAAGTTTCATGTGTGGTATATCTCACAAAGCGAAATTCAAATAAGGAACCCCCACAATACACTACTACTTTGCATTGTCAGTCATCAAAATTCGTTAGGCCCTCAGTCCATAACATGTACCCCTATATTCCCGTCTCTTGACACCAAAGTTACATCTCCTTCTGCAATTATACTTAAACAAAGAACTTCCTTCGAAAGACACTGTCACTTAACATCAGTGGTAGTCACATTCCATAAACATCGTGCACATATAATCGGGGCTCTCGAAATCCTGTCCCCAGACATACAACTATGAGTATTAACTTCCATGTCTCTAAAGGGAGATATAACAATGTGATCTTCCTATTACCAAGTCCCGAGCATTAAACATAATAACAAGTTAAATCTTTTCGCTGAATAGTAAACCCAATACACTCCGAATTATATCAATAAAGTCCCTACACATACCAGGATCGAATATCTCGAGACTGTTATAACCTTCGAAGTCTCTGTAATATATATAAACATATAAACGTGAGTTCGACCCTCTCGCAGATAAAAACATTATACCCTAAGGTAGTAACCCGATAAACTTGTGATATTCGCCCACTATCGGTCTAAGAATCAATATAAAACCATAATCACGATAAAATCATACTTGTATTACACAGCACTGAAACAAGTAATCTCAATAAAGTATATACCACTATCAATACACCCATTCATCCTCCACGGATACACTAAAGGTAACCACACTATACCAGGAAAATATTCACATAGTAATAACGTTGTCGATATAAGCACTAAACTCGTCTCACATGCGAACCTAGCAATAATCAGAATGTAGTGACTTGATCATGTCACATAAAATACGCCTCATCCCCTGAAGGTAAAACTCATGCTTCTACCTTTCCAATCGACCTGGCTGCTCAAATAACTACTGGACATAACATGCCTGTCCGAATCGAAATGAAAATTTACATTAACCACTGCCCTTTCTAGGCGCCATACGCCTGTCCCTTTACCAACTTCGAGAAAATTTAACATATGGGGTTTTACTCTCCCCAAAATACCTCTACACATAATCCACTTATCTCCGATCATAATGACAATATTAGGGTTGTCCTTCTCTCGAACTTTGGTAGTCTCGACTCTGATGGCTACTTCTGTTGTTCCCTTAGCTTTGATGGCCCTATGGAACATGCTACTGGCTTCAAAAGCCCTTACAGAATTCACCATCACTCGGTCAAAAAAAAATTTCTATCCGAATCATTTAAATGGGTCCCCAGATGGGTCTCCCCCTTGTGGTGCATCACCAACACCGTTTCCCCCAATCTTACTCTCTGGCCAAATTCCTCAATTCTTGTAGCTCCCCACACAAGGAAGCATTTACCTCCATATTAAATAACGCGACATTATCACCATCTATATTGACCGTCCAAGAAGAATTCCCCGAAAGTGCTAGCAATTCTTCTTGTAAGTTAATTTTTCCCCTTAAAGTCCTCTTTTCCATTATACCTACTTCATCCGGTGCAAGGTTCGTTAATTAATTAAATTTCTTTTCCCAATGTGACCTCTGTCAGACCCTCTTATGTGAGTTCGGAACAACGTTCGCATCTTATCCTGAACATTTGATGAAGGAACTTGAGTTTAAACTGTATCCAAGATCCTTCCATTGACACAACATTCCACTTATAAATGTGGTGATTGTCTCTAACCATTATAACTCTGCTCTTCCGAACCAAGAAAAATTTTACCCAAAATTTTCACTCCCGGTTAGCCACACTTCGACATATGCCCAAGCCTTTGGATATTTTACCTTTTTTTACTAACACATACCATTTCCGCATTTCTAGAATTTCCACTGCTGGTTCTCCTCAATGTTTCGTCTGACTCTCTCCCAATCCAACCTTGTTGAGTGAGTTTAATTTGACCCAACTTTCTACTATAGCGGTACCTGGAAGTCATATGTTGTGCCCCAGCAAACGTCACCATCCTGGATTTTTGTGCCATAATAGGGGTGACCTCAACTATGGTAATTGTTCTTGAATATACCCTATAACTTCAATTGAGCTTTGCCTCCTATTGTCCGCCCAACTGCCCTCGCCTGACATGCTGCATTGTTCGGCACACGAACATACCCGAATGTAATTAAGATTTACTATTATATGGATTTTAGTAGGAGAACGAAATCTCACCTAAGAAATCAACAATCCTAAACATAGGGCTCTACATCAAATAAAGCTACACTGGAAGCATAATAACCTGCACACATCCTAAAGGACACTAGAACCTGATGCTCTAATACCACCCGTGACACCTCGACTAATTAAATACCGGGTATCTACCCCTTTATTTAAATTAATACAAAATGTCAAGTTGGTTCAGTCTTAGCATCACCGTCGAAAACATGAAGTCAATTACTAGCAACCTAATATTTAAAATAGCGAGATGCCAAGTTTTATTAATTAAGTTAACAATTAACCAAGTAATTAAACCATCAACCATCAATCGCATAAACAATCTCATATGAATAACCAACGAAAATAAATAAACTGAGCCTGGAGTAAACACTCCAATAATAATAATACCAGAGTAATTAGAATCCCAATACAAGAGTCTGAATAAATAAACCAATATCTGAAATAATGAAAGTCTGTATCTACAACCTCTAAATAAGAATGGGCGACATGCCCTAACTGATACGGATGACTCTGAAGGAACTAAGGATAAATGTGGAGGCGTATAATACCGAGATCCTGTAGCTTCCGTAGCAGCTACATCATGTCATCAGAATGGACTTCTATGCTTGGTGTCCCTGTGGTTGGGCACCTAAAAGTTTTTAAAAAAAGAGATAGATTTGAAATCAAACGGGTCAGAGCCTGACGTTAAAATATTTTGAAAACAGCAAGTCTTTAAATCGCAATTTTAAACAACATATATATTAAACATGTTAGTCACGCGCCCTCACCTAGGATCCTCACTCCTCAACTATTTTGCACGCCTAGCGCATCCTCTAAATTTCATCCTAGTTATGCCACTATCTAACTAGTCCGTACTAACTCCTGCTTTCACATTCTAACATAGGGTATCTACTTGTATTACCCAAACAAGTCATATTTACATCCATTTTCACATTCGTTAAATTACTTATCTCAAGTGCTACTTAAATTCTCACATTCTTAGCCCATTTAAATATCTTAGTTATTCACATCTACTAAGCAACAGTGAACGAGTCACAAGCACATATATAAATCACTCTCAGTACATATATACATATATGTCACCCCTAGGCTAAGCTGGGGTGAACGCATACTCTCCTATCAAATCCATGTACATCACGTACGTAAGGATCACGTGTTTCAAATCACTCAGGAACCGTCTCAATACAAATCACACATATTGGAGGTGAACATAGTACACATACCCATGGGTCACGCACATACCTACGCTCCCATGGTCAGCTGACTTATCAACTCACAAATAAGTCATCCATAGTCCTATGTCCTTAAGGTACTAGTCTAAATCCCTCCGAAGGCACACAAAGATAAGATGGTCCTTTTTTCGAAAATTAACCTTTCGTGATAGCAAGTATGTTAGGTATCTCATACACACAATAATCCAGATATTAAGTAATCACAAAACTTAGATAATCATCATATTTATATAGGTATACACCAACCCTATATCTTAAGTCTCATACGTATTATAGTGTCATCCCGAATATTGCACGTAATATGTTTAGCACTACAATTCTCAGCGTACAAGTACGAATACTAAAACCTACCTCTAAGGTTACTAAGTCACCCACTAGTCTCTAAGCTTATCGCAGTAATTCAAAGTCCCTCTTCTACTCTTTTTAGCCTTAAGTTATCATTCACCCAAATTTCAATCCCAATTGTTATAACATTTTTCGGGCATAAACTACAATCCTAGTGAACTTACCCACGTCCCACAATATTCTATTAAATCCCCTAAGAGTTCTCAAAAGCTTGGGATTTGTCAAACCTTAAAGGGAAACAATCTACAAAAATCAGGAGGGTTCGATCGATCAAGGAAAATGGTCGATCGATCGACATTCTTGAGTCGATCGATCGATCGATCATGTATGTGCCCAAAATTCTTATAACAGTTATGGGTTCTTCAAAATTTACGCCACACATCCTCCATTACAACGTCCTAATCTCCCAAGTAAGTTTACTAATCATTAAACCAACATATCCACATAAGTTTTAATGTTCAATAATCATCAAACTATCATAGGACATCGTTTTTTTTATCAAAAGTCATGAATTTCACTACAACCCTAATACTTCACTATTTCTTCCATAATCATCATAATCCTCAATTAAATTTCTTTATTTTTTACCCTTAATTTATAATTTCGTTCATCAAACCTTTCCAGAAGAACCACTACCTACAAACCTACCCAAAATCAATTATTAAGTCTCCAAATTCATATTTTTGCCCTTATTCATAAATTGACATCAAACCTAAACTATCATGTAAAGTATATGCCATAAATTATTGCAAGATAAATCACTTGCCTCTGCTTAGAAGTTTCTGATCCTTTTATGACAATAATTCTTGGTTCTCCGTCTCTTTTCGGTCACAAATCCGGCGATGATGGTGGTGTATGGTGGTTATTTGGCCTTGGAACTCTCTTGAAATCCTTCCTTTCTTCTCACGTTGTTCTCTCTTGTGTTTAACATTTAATGGACCTAATAACCCTAAGGTTTTTATCATATATCAAATGTAATTTTCGTAGTTTATTATTCACCAAAAAATGAAATGACTAATATACCCCCTCGGGTTGCCGATTAGGCTTAAAAATGTCTCGAGATCCAAACTAAACTCTCGGCTAGTGTTTTCTGACTATCTCGACCCTTTCGGACACGTTGGTGCACTCAAAATGATCATACAGATGACATATAAATAAATTACTTTTAAATCCATTTAAATTGATTCCTGACGTGATTGACACGCGCATTCCAACTTGATTTCCGAATTGTCGTATTTATAATTCGCGATAATATTAATAAATTCAATAATCATATTTAACCATTTTCACTCAGTAATATTCAACATTATCATCATAATCAAATACTAACTCTCGTCTCGCTATTTATTTAAATCCGAATTAATTTCTAATTAATTATCCCAAATTAATTTAATTAATCCCATAATTAAAAGCCATAAAAATAACTGGTATTACAGGAATATATATATATATATATATATATATATATATATATATATATATATGTGTGTGTGTGTGTGTGTGTGTGTGTGTGTGTGTGTCTTTGTGTGTGTGTGTGTCAAATAATAAAAAATTGGTCCACTAATTAGGCCATAAAATCTCTTATCACTTATTACAAATATACCACTAATAATACATTACAACTCTCCCCCTCAAGCTAGAAAATAGATGTCAATCATTCTGAGCTTGCCACAAATGGAGTCAATTTTATCCTTGGGAAGAGCCTTGGTAAAAATATTTGCCACCTGACAATGAGATGGAATGAAATGAGTAACAATTTCCTTTGATTATGCCTTTTATCCTATGAAATGACAACCAACCTCAGTATTCTTTATTTTTTCATGAAAAGCAGGATTACTAACAATGTGAATGGCAAACTGATTTTCACAATAGAGAGGAGTTGGAGATTCATTTGAAATGCCAAACTCTTGTTAGAGGGTTCTCAACCACCTGAGTTCACAAATTATTTGAGTCATTGCTTGATACTCAAGTTTTGCACTATAATGGTTGTTGATACCAAATTTAATCTGCTGATGTGGACCAATAATAAGAAGACACGTGTCAATCTACATGGCACAATAACAACGAGGAAGTTTATTTCCCCCGACCAAGTCATGTTCTCTCCGAGTAACGAGGAGGACACCCCGAGGAACTCTATCATCCCGAGATACTCTAAGCACTCCGAGGAACTCTTGATCAACGAGCAACTAAGGCGGTCCGAACTGCATCTCGGTCGTATCATTAATTACCAGACGGACAACTGTTCAACTATTCATTATATTCTTGACGCACACGCTGCATTAAATGTATTACCCTTTCATATGTATATCATTTAATGTATTGGACCTTTCATGTACAGCCTAAGGGCTATAAATACCTTGTATCATCCTCATTCAAGGGGACCGGAATTTCTTGAGAGAATTTGTAATCAAGAATTCCACAAACACTCAGCAATAACATAACAGTGGACGTAGGCTTTATTCCTAGCCGAACCACTTTAAAAATCTTTGTCTTATTTATTTATCTGTGATTGAAAAATTAGAGCGATCTAGTTTTTTACATCAACAGATTGGCGCCGTCTGTGGGAATAAGTTACAAGCGTTGTTCTCCACCAAAAGCTAAGTTTTTATTTTCTCTACGTATAATCAATTATACATAAATCTTTTGATTCAATCATGATTTTTATGTTTATATACATAAATTAATTGTCCAATTTTTATCTGCAAAATGTTGCATATCATGATTTTTAAATCATAACTGTTAGATTAATTCTTATTTAGAAATCTGAAAAATAGTAGATTTCATAAATCATAATTCTTTGCTTGATTCTCAAGTTTTAATTTTATATCATGAAATAAATATTTTAAATGATTATATATGCCAATATATACGACGATGATAAGATTTGATCTTTTTCATTGTTGATTTTGAAATAAATTTTGTAAGATATTTGATGTCTATTCAAATTCCCATCATATTTTTAATAAAAGAATGGGAAAAGGTTAAAGACAATGAAAAGTCTTCTCATGAAAATCATGACCCAGATCTATTTTCTCTCTCTTCAAGTTTGAGTCTCTTTGCATTCACAAGTTTGAGTCTCTTTGCATTCACTTTTATGAATTATATACTTAATTTGGTTCATCTTCCATCTATGTCAATAAAGTCAAATTGATTGATTTTTTATTTGGTAATAACTTTAATCATTCACCATATTTTTATCTCTCCAAATTGGGAATAGGAAGGGATCAATATAAAAAATAATTTTCTCTCAACTGAAAAATTATTATCCACCTCTTATAAAAGAGGATCAGTAAAATAATCATGACCATATCAAGACTCTGGGCACAAATTTGATATGTTGGCCCCTCGTTCATCACATCACAAGGTTTCTTTGACGAAATCACACGATCTAGTGGGTTATATATTTATTCATTTAATTAAAATTCTTAAGGCTTAAATTTTACATTGAATGTTATTTTTTTATCTAAAGATTCGAGATATTCTAGTCATCCAACCATATATTCTATAATTTGAGATATCCTTAAATGTTGGTCGGCAACATCCATGTCGTTTGTCGGCAGCAGTAGAATCTTGGGGTATTAAAAAAAATGCTAAGCACCCCTGATATTTCTTTAAACACGAGTTCGGCTTGGGGACAAGCAGGGGGCTTAAGTCTTTTTAACTTATGATCACCCCAAAAATATTTTTAAACAACAACTAATACCTGATTGGTTGTTGGAGATTAAATAAATTTAAAAAAAAAACTTTACGTCTTACTTATGATGCATATTTGATAATAATTTGTCCATCTCACACACATTTGGCATAAAACATATTATTTCATATTTTGAAATTTTTATGTTGATACATATCATATATTGATTGGATGAGTAAATTATTCTCATGACTAATCAATTCAGCCTACACATATGGTAGAGCAAATTATTAATTTTTACAGGCACAAGATTCAATGCCGACGAATGCTGAAGCACAAATTATTCTATATCCGTTCGGATTCATATTTTATATTTATCTCAGCATGGAGCTCGAAAAAAAAATTTATTTCTCTCTATATATATTCGGCTCCGAGGAAAAGCTACAACAGTTATTATATTTCACCCCCAACGGATAGTTGGTCGGGGTAATTCTTATTTATATGCAGGCCCAGCAAAGTTCTCCGCCATATTCTTATGTTCTGAAAAATATTATTCTTATTCGGCATTCTGCAAATATGCCTCGACAAGATACTTATTCAGCTTTAAGGAGAATTACAACATTCGTTCGGATAATTCTTATTTATATTCAGGCCTAGCAACGTTCTCGGCCATACTCTTATGTTCTGAAAGATCTTATTCTTGTTCGGCATTATATGATTCTACCTCGACTGATCGGCGAGGCACTTTATTATTTTTAATTATTCTTTATATCTATTTGGATGCATATTCTATTCTCATTTCAACATGGAGCTCGACAAATATTTATAATCATATATTCAGCTCCAAGGATGTCTCCAGCATTTATTATATCTTATTCAGCTCCAAGGATGTCTCCAGCATTTATTATATCTTATTCAGCTCCAAGGATGTCTCCAGCATTTATTATATCTTATTCCCAACAATCTGTTGGTCATCGCCGAGGAGGTATCCTGCATTATTATTATATCTTATTCCCAACAATCTGTTGGTCATCGCCGAGGAGGTATCCTGCAATTATTATATCTTATTCCCAACAATCTGTTGGTCATCGCCGAGGAGGTATCCTGCATTATTATTATATCTTATTCCCAACAATCTGTTGGTAATCGCCGAGGAGGTATCCTGCATAATTATTATATCTTATTCCCAACAATCTGTTGGTCATCGCCGAGGAGGTATCCTGCATTTATATTATCTTATTCCCAACAAATCTGTTGGTCAGCGCTGAGGAGGTCTCTAGCATTTATATAATCTTATTCCCAACAAATCTGTTGGTCAGCGCCGAGGAGGTCTCCAGCATTTATATTATCTTATTCCCAACAATCTGTTGGTCAGCTCCGAGGAAGTCTTCATCATTTATTATCAATTACCATCAACTCCGATTGGTAGATAAAATCCAACTCCGGTTGGTAGACAAAATCCAACTCCGGTTGGTAGATAAAATCCATCTCCGGTTGGTATTGGTCGATAAATCTCATTCAAAGTTCACATTTCACAGTTGGGGGCTTCTATTACAGATATATTTGTTCATTTGGTGGCACATTCTTATATCATCATGCAGTCGAGCATCAAATTCAACCCCGACTAATCACTTTCTCAGGAGGAATATTGAAGTTCAGGAGGAATATTGAAGTTCAGGAGGTATATTGAAGTTCAGGAAGAATATTGAAGTTCAGGAGGTATATTGAAGTTCAGGAAGAATATTGAAGTTCAGGAGGTATATTGAAGTTCAGGAAGAATATTGAAGTTCAGGAGGTATATTGAAGTTCAGGAGGTATATTGAAGTTCAGGAGGAATATTGAAGTTCAGGAGGTATATCGAAATTCAAGAGGTGTATTCAGAACTATCAGGACATGATGAAAGAAAGCGAAAAGTATTCCACCGAGGAACTCTGTCAGACCAGAAATTAGAAGACAAATTGCCTATATGGAGACTATATGTAGATGGCTCATCTTGCACTACAGGCTGTGGGGCAGGGATCGTTTTGAACAGCCCAGACGAGGTCGACATGGAATACGCCCTACGTTTCTAATTCAAAGCTTCTAATAATGAGGTTGAGTATGAGGCCATGGTTGCAGGTCTTAATTTGTCAAATACTATGGAGGCACATCAGGTTATTGTCTTCAGTGATTCTCAATTGATCGTAAATCAAATTTTGGGAATATATGCAACCAAAGGAGAATTGATGATCAAGTATCAAGCAAAGGTGATGGAGTTGGTATCAGAGTTTGTTGCTGTCCAACTGATAAGAATATCAAGAACGGAGAATGTGAGAGCATACGCCTTGGCCCGATTAGCATCAGCTACTCGTACCGATCTGCGAAGAACGATATCAATTGAAGTATTAGAAAGTCGGAGCATAGATGAAGACCTGACGATGAATATTATTACCCTTGATTTAGGAACATCTTGGATGGATCCTATCAGAGCATATATTAAGGAAGAACAATTACCGGAGGATAAGCTCGCTGCCAAGAAATGGAAGTTTAAAGCTGCTCGGTATGTACTAATTAATGGTATTCGGAGGATAAGCTCGCTGCCAAGAAATGGAAGTTTAAAGCTGCTCGGTATAATGGTATTCGGAAGATAAGCTCGCTGCCAAGAAATGGAAGTTTAAAGCTGCTCGACGAGGAATCATGGCAGGTTTGCAAAGATGTGTACATCCCTCCGAGGTGAATTGATTAAAGAGATCCATGAAGGGTCCTGTGGAGCCTATGTAGCAGGTCGAACACTTTTGCAAAAGGTGATGACGCAGGGATACTACTGACCGACGATGAGACCTGATTGTATAGCTTATGCCAAGAAATGTGACAAATACCAACGCTTTTCCTCCATCCGAAGAACTTCACAAACATTGTTGACACCCATCATTTATCCTTGGCCATTTTCCATGTGGGGATTGATTTGGTTGGACCATTGCCGACGACTCAAGGAAGATTCAAATACCTCGTCATCGCAGTAGATTATTTTACTTAGTGGATAGAAGCTGAGCCACTTATTGACGTGACATACGAGAAGGAAGGTGTACCAATTTGTTTGGAAGAACATCATCTGCCGATATGGTCTCCCTCATGCCTTCATCACAGACCATGGAACACAATTTAAAAACGAGGAGTTTGCTGCATATTATCATCAGTCAAACATTTTGAAGGTTCATTCAGCGCCAGGATATCGTCAGAGCTAATGGACCAAAAAGTGCTATAAGTAGCCAAAAGTGCTCTAAGGAGCCAAAAAGTGCTATAAGTAGCCAAAAGTGCTCTAAGGAGCCAAAAAGTGCTATAAGTAGCCAAAAGTGCTCTAAGGAGCCAAAAAGTGCTCTAAGGAGCCAAAAAGTGCTATAAGTAGCCAAAAGTGCTCTAAGGAGCCAAAAAGTGCTATAAGTAGCCAAAAGTGCTCTAAGGAGCCAACCTCCTTTGGTTAGGAGGACAGCTCTAAGGAGCCAAAAAGTGCTATAAGTAGCCAAAAGTGCTCTAAGGAGCCAAAAAGTGCTATAAGTAGCCAAAAGTGCTCTAAGGAGCCAAAAAGTGCTATAAGCAGCCAAAAGTGCTCTAAGGAGCCAACCTCCTTTGGTTAGGAGGACAGCTCTAAGGAGCCAAAAAATATTCCTTTGGTTAGGAGGTGTACACCAGCATGATCAATTACGGTTGGTAAGATAAAAATATATTCTCATATTACAACTTATGTTGGTCGGGAGGTAATATTATTACAAAAAGTTCTTTGAAGAACAAAATATTCCAAAATACACCAAGTATAGTTGGTCGGGGATAAAAACCCACTAACTGTAGTTGGTCGACGAGGATAAATTATTGACCTTAGTTGGTAGGACACTTTTTATGAAATTATTTGAAATTGAACCAAGTATGGCTGGTCGGGGATAAAAACCCATCAACTGTAGTTGGTCGACAAGCATAATTTAACAACCTTGGTTGGTTGGAAAAATTTTAACATTTTTATACTCATTACTTTATTATTAAGTGATCGAGCAACGTTACTAATACTTGTAACTTTTTTATTACTAAGTTGGTCGATAAACAACACAATATTGTTATCTTTTTAACTTATACATAAGCGCAGTTGTGAAGTATTTTACAAGACAATAGCAATTAAGATTGCGAATAAAAATGAAAGTCTTTCATCCAAAAAACAAAATACATTGAGAATGAAAATGTATACTAACTATTACATTGAGATTCCTATTCTATTGGTTTCTTTTCCTTCTACTTTTGAAACAGGTTCCTCGCCAGCAGGAGGATCATCTAAAATATAAGGGGAGTTTATGAAGTTAAGACCTTTCAACATTCTGATATTCATCACAGATGATCTATCCAAGAAGCATTAGCTCATTTTCGAGAAACTCTTGCTAGTTCCCGAGTAGCTCTTGCTCGTCCCCGAGAACCTCTTGATCGTCCCCAAGCAGAGGTAGAAATCAAAATCAACATCAACAGTATTGAGATCTTTGCTACTACTATCCCAACCAATATTGAAGAAGAAGTTATATGAAAATGTTTCGAAGTCCACCACTAGCTCATAGGAGGCAGTAGGTCGGATAGCAAACCAATCAACATACTTAAAGATTATGACAAGCTACAAGCGGCATCATATGTCATCCAAAAGATAATGCACTTTATGTTGAACAAATCAAGAAGGTAGATCAAGAATTTCACGAGCACCGAGCAACATTGCAGAATAAATACTCCATCCTTTCAAGTAACCCATCAAGCATGAAGCATTGGGGGCTTCTGTTGATACCAAATTTAATCTGTTGATGTGGACCAATAATAAGAAGACACGTGTCAATCTATATGGCACAATAACAACGAGGAAGTTTATTTCCCCCGACCAAGTCATGTTCTCTCCGAGTAACGAGGAGGACACCCCGAGGAACTCTATCATCCCGAGATACTCTAAGCACTTCGAGGAACTCTTGATCAACGAGCAACTAAGGCGGTCCGAACTGCATCTCGGCCGTATCATTAATTACCAGACGGACAACTGTTCAACTATTCATTATATTCTTGACGCACACGCTGCATTAAATGTATTACCCTTTCATATGTATATCATTTAATGTATTGGACCTTTCATGTACAGCCTAAGGGCTATAAATACCTTGTATCATCCTCATTCAAGGGGACCGGAATTTCTTGAGAGAATTTGTAATCAAGAATTCCACAAACACTCAGCAATAACATAACAGTGGACGTAGGCTTTATTCCTAGCCGAACCACTTTAAAAATCTTTGTCTTATTTATTTATCTGTGATTGAAAAATTAGAGCGATCTAGTTTTTTACATCAACAATGGTCAATAACTAACTATTTCTTGCTTCTCCAACTCATAGATTATCTCGAGTAAAAATAAAAAAGCATGTGGTTAATTTTCTATCTAAAGGAGATGTTGCCCAATCTGCATTTGTGTATCCCATAAGACGAAGATGACTAGAAGACTGATAAAGAAGTCCACGTCCTGAAGCATTCTTGAGATACTTCTGGATGCGAATGACTGCATTTAAGTGAGGGACCCGGGGACTAGTCATAAAATGAATCAAAATACTAATTACTTATGAGATGTCAGGCGTTGTAATGGTGGGATAAATGAGTTTACCCTTAAGTCTTCGATACATTTTTGGATCTACAATTGATTCACCTGAATTGAAAATAGCTTATGATTTGCGTCTATGAGAGAAAAAACTGGTTTAGAACTAAGATAACTAGTTTATTATTGAATATCCAGATTATATTTTCTTTGAGAAAGACTAATTCTAGCTTTAGACCTATCCACCTCAATACCTACGAAATAAAAAATATTTCCCAAATCTTTAGTACAAAAACAGGAACCAATGTGATCAATAAGAATTTATAGGACCCTTTTTCTTTCGAATGTGTTTTAAGGATGACAAAAACCAACTTTTTTTTATGAAAACCCTTTTTCCAATTTTTAAACCGCACCCAGCTGTGAACCAATTTTAACTTAACCAAATTTTTATCTTTATTAATCCTAAATATACATCTAGTGATTAAATCAAGTAAAATAAAGTAAAGAATAATCATAACGCCGGATATATGAGGAAACCACAAAGGAAAAAAAAACTCGGACGGTCTAAGCTAGACAATCAGTACAATGTGGAATTACAAGGAAAAGATACAAGTCTTACTCAATGACTCGATACCCCATGAGACTTTACTCTCTTCTCAACCACTCCTCTACAGTGCCCACGCAAATCCTTCTGCAATACCTGTCCACAGAAGTTGCCTCCACAAATGACTTGGTATCCACCGATTTTGCTTGAAAATTCTACGAAATCGAAACACAAACTCCTTCGCTTCTTCTCCGCAAAACCCAATGTTCAAGTGTAGAACAAACTTTAACAAGGTGCAAACAAAGATCACAAATGCAAATGATAATGAAATCTAGGATCTTTGAAACTCTAAGGATGTTTTTGTACTTAGAAAACCTTAGAAAACATCTGTAGAATACATTTTGGTTGTATACCATTTTTCCAGATTGCACACTTCCCGAAATTCTGAGAAAAAGCGCCTTTAATAATTTTCTTGAGGTGGCGCATCATTCGAACAAGATAGATTATCGCTCGAACGGGATTGACATGTCGTTCGAAAAACATGCATATCTCTCTTGAACAACCGTTAATTTCATTTGAACCAGAAACAGAAGAGTTTACATGTTATACAACTCCGATCCATCCTTATCTCAGAATAAAATGAAGTGAAAACATTTTTAAACACTTTAAAAATATTTTAGGAAAATTTCTTCATTAAAATAACATCTTCAAATAATTTAAAACATTTTTCGAGTACTATTAAAATTACACATTCATACCTGAGTGATTTTAGAATGCAATTTGACTGAAGAAGAAATATGCACCATAAAACCCGACATTATTAATTCCTTTAAGCTTCTCTGCAATGTCTTTGATACGTCATAGTCTGTGTGGAATCATGACAATAAAAAATACAACCTATGACTCAAATGTGTTTTGTTCCGGGAATAAGTCAAATAAATATATAACGGACTCAATTGAAAATTTTGTCCTTACATATCTCCCCCTTTAACTATTCCGGGACAAAACCAATAGTGAAATTCCTAAGGAGGGCCTTCAAGCCGTATGATGCCTAAATCCCATCCCATAAAACCCAAATAAAAAAATTACAGGAGAAGACTAATAAAGGATGGTCCGACAAGCATGAACTGTCTGAATGTGATGTCGTCTTGAAATTTCGAATCTCTTAAGCATACCTACACATGAAACAGACAAATACCCAGTGAAGTATGGAGGAACAAATGATATAAACCAATATGAAAAATCAAATCTAAATCATTTGATATGTGAGAAAAACATGATACTAATTTGTAAACAACATCTAAATCAGGATATTAATAAGTGTAATCTACTCAAGATATTAATAAGTGTAATCTTCTCAAGATAATCATGAAGACATATGATCACAAATATGATACCAAAAAGTAATGCAACAAATGTATCTGCTCATCAAACAAACTCTCCCCATAAATCACATACATATCTCCCCCTTTTAGATCCAAATAGACAACTCGCTGGAAAAATAAACTTACCTAGCATGAGATAATTAATGAAATTTATCTAGATAAACATGAAACAACCAGCTAATAATGATCAAAAGATGTCAAATTCGTATCTAGAAAAAAATAAGCACACAAAATGAATAATCAATCTAAGCAGGTGTGATACAATGTAATAAAAAAATATGATCAACGTAAATTGCGTAAAATGAAATCATTTATTACCAAAAAAATATGACCATATGCACTAGGATATTGAAATAGCAAGAACCGAAATCCAGAAGGTCGTTCGAACGAGACATCCTTATCGTTCAAATGACATATTCTTGTCACTTGAAATGCTTCGCACGACATTGATATGTCGCTCGAACGAGAGACACTAAAACTCACATTCAGTACTGAAAATCTTAATGTTATGCCCAGTGAAAAAATTTCCTGAAAAAGCTAACTGGACGGTGCAGAAACCAGCAAAACAGAAAACAAAGCAAATAAAACGATGTGAATTACATGCTAACATAGTAATGGTGTGCTCAAACATGAACATGAAATGCATGGGCGTGAACTACAACGAACGAATCACAATTCCAACACATCGAAATGATCAAGAAGCACTAATTTACAGCTATAAATCATGAAACTTTATTTCAAACATATGTGACATTTAAAGTGTGAGCTGAATGAACTAAACAATCAAACATGCACAAAAAATCGAAATATTGATGATTCTACAAATAATAGCATCATAATGCAATATTTCAACACAAGGATTCGTGGTGCAAACCCGTTTAATTTTTCTCCAACCAAACTCCCTCATATATATACATATATATATATATATATATATATATATATATATATATATATATATATATATATATATATATATATATATAATTTTTAAGATCTTTTGAGGTTTCCATCGTTCTCAACTTAGAGAAACTTGTATTGGCTGTATTTTTGGCATTTGTTTCTTTTTATTACCATGATTCGTACATATTAGATTCATAAATGTTGACAGTAGTTACAAATGTTATATACGTAACTGCTAACAACAGTTACAAACAGCAGTTACAAATTTGGATTACCAGTCATAACCCCTATAGGGGTTATAAAAATTTGTGACTGCTGTTAGGAGTTACAATTTATATTTTATCACTCCCTAAATTCTGACGGTAAATAGCAGTTATAAAGGTCATTTGTGACTGCTAACAGCACTCAAAAATCACCTATTTTGGTGTAGTGTAGGTTGCGGGAAGTGTGAATGATAACCTAATATACAAATTAGTAGTTTAGAGATGTACAACTACTGAATTTACATAAGGGATAGATGGGAGTAGTGAGTATTACCTAAAAATTTCATGAAATAAATAATATGTGAGAATTATTTTAGTACGTTGAGTATACGAGAGATATATACTACATACGGACTTATATGATTAGGTTGTGTGTATACCCACTGTATAATATGCATATATAGGTTGTGTGAATACCTATGGTTAGGATTTGAATATATCTGTGAACATACGTACGTTGCCTGCTATCAGGAGGTTTTCCGCGTAGAGGACGATCCCACCTTGACGATTCTAGTGAGGTCTGGATGTGTGCCCCAAAACATGGAACTTAGGGCGGTTCACTATGTGTTGTGTATTAGTGGGATCAGTGTGTCGTTTGGGTACATTAGGTATGTGCATATACCAAAGGCTTAGAACCATGTTCGCCTCCAGTGTGTGTTGATTGATTTTGGGTTCGAGGAGACATACCAAAGAAATAGTCCTTGATTTAGTACGTGAGGTATATGGACTTGATAGCAGAGTATGCTAGCATCACAAGTGGGCATTCCAAGGATGCTATAGTTGTATATATTATATGTGTTATATATATATATATATATAAGTGCGATATATCTACTTATGTGTGATAGTAAAACAAATAGATTGTGTATATCTAAAAGTAAGATAAGTGGAGAAACTCAAATAAATGACTCAATAATAATATGTGGGTAATATATTATTGATATTGCGGTAGCATGTCGTATGGGTAGTATGAGAGAGCTAGACCTATTGAGGTTATTTAGATACATTATCTAGTTATGATGGGTAGCATAGCTGTGACAACCCGAATATAATTATGATAAATCATGTTTAAATCATGATTAGCTTATGTGATATGAATAATATGTTATTAGTATATATATATAATGTTAAGTAATTATGTTTAGTTTAATCCCACCTTCCTAAAGCTTGAAATATCGAATTAGTTACAAATGTGAAATTTTAAAGTTTCGGTAGGAATGTTCCTGTTGGAGCCTAGTTTTGACCTTTATGACATAACAATGAACTTGAGGTATAAACTAGTTATTTGTAGATATATGATTTAGGTTTATAAAAAAACAAACGGTTCATCGAACGGACATCCGAGTGGGAAGATATTGTCTTTTTACGAACAAGGGGTAAAGTAGTCATTTAGCCTTAAATGATATTTTGTTTTATGTAATGCCACATGTTATATTTTGATTGGACCAAGAGGGGGTCCTTATGCCGACTTAAAAACCTTGAATTAAGCTCTTCCTTCAGCATATTTCATCCATGGAAGAGTTTTAATCTAATGAAAGAGAGTTTTGAAGTTTATGAAGAAAGTGTGAGGAGAAATTGAAGAAAAAATTCATAGAAAAATTAGGTAAAAGCCCCTAAGGTATTTCCATCCATAAATCTTGTTTATTTTTTTGTATTACTTATTTAAATAATTTCAATAATCATTTGTTTACTTAAATTCCATGTCTTGATGTGTACTTATGGATAGATGCATGTTTAAGCAAACTTGAATGTGTAAACCCTTGAGATTGTTTTATTTAGGAACCTTGTTTATTCAAACTTCCATATATTTCTCTATACTTACTGGAATTTATTGATTAGAATTGGAGATTAACATGGACTCACATGTTTATGACATATCCGAAAATTATGTTAAAATACCAATAAATGAGTCTTTGGTGAGAGTTTGAAATTCGGGTATGAAATCTGCCCTTAGGGTGAAAGTATGTTTGCCATGTGTTCGATATTTTGCTTGACATAACAAATGAACTCTGAAAATTATGAAATTTTAATCTTGTATTGTTCAGTATGTTTACTGATGTTGGGTGAAATATCACATAAATTTATGATGTAGAAAAATTATGGAAATTCCTGGAAGTTGAATGAACGATGAAAGAGCCTATAAGGCAGATTTGATATGTGGTAAAGAAATGAGCATATCTTGCTCTAGGAGAATTAAAACGATGTATTGTCTTTTGTATTGGAATACTAATATGACAAGGATTGAATTTACAAGAATAAATGAATTTATATTTGGTCTATGATTTGACATGGATTGGGATGGAACTTCACTTGTGATAAATGATTTGAATGGAATGATGTGATGCTTATGGATTGAATTATGTTTAAATCATTCTTTGGATTATTGATATTCTTATGATGATACTAATATTGTAAGAATGATAGGAAGGGAAGAAGAGACGATTGAACAAATACTGGATAAAGGCAAGGGAAAAGCCAGTTAAACTATCAAGGTGAGTGTACTTATGATTTGTTTCATATATAAATATGAATATAGCTCTAAGAGAGGATTTGTTTGAATACTTCGGTATTCAGGATTTGTTTGGATATTAAAATATCCAGGATTTGTTTGGGTCTCATGATCCAGGATTGGTTTGAATACTTCGATATTTAGGATTTGTTTGGATATTAAAATATCCAGGATTTGTTTGGGTCTCATGATCCAGGATTGGTTTGAATACTTCGGTATTCAGGATTTGTTTGGATATTAAAATATCCAGGATTTGTTATTGTCAATGGGCAGAATTATTTGGGTCTTATGATCCAGGATTTGTTATTGCCAATGGGCAGAATTATTTGGATCTTATGATCCAGGATTTGTTATTGCCAATGGGAAGAATTATTTGGATCTTATGATCCAGGATTTGTGATTGCCAATGGCCAGGGTTGTTCGGATTTTATATCCACATATTCGATATAGAATTGTTATTTCATTGTAGGGAAGGAGTACCTCACTAAGCTTAATGCTTACAGTTTATACTTTAACAATTTCAGGTTCGTACGCTGCGAGCTAGGATACCATATGACCAGTAACTTTGAGAGTTGCACCGTTGGAGAAAGCTGGGGTTTAAAAATATGGATGTTGATACCAAAATTAATATGCTGATGTGGACGAATCATACGAAGACACTTGTCAATCTACGTGGCACAATAACAACGAGGAAGTTCATTTCCCCGACCAACTCATAGTCTCTCCGAGCAACGAGGATACACCGAGGAACGTCAGCACTCTGAGGTACTATAACTCTCCGAGGAACTCCTGAGCAACGAGAAACTAAGGCGGTCCGAGCTGCATCTCGGCCGTATCATTAATTGCCAGATAATCAACAGTTCAACCATTCATTGAATGTTCATCATCTTGACGCACGCGTTGCATTAAATATATTACCCTTTCATATGTATATCATTTAATGTATCAACCCGTTCATGTACAGCCTAAGGGCTATAAATACCTTGTATCACCCTCATTCAAAGGGACGAGAATTTTTTGAGAGAACTTGTACTCGAGAATTCCCAAACACTCAGCAATAACATAACAGTGGAAGTATGCCATTCATATAAGGCTGAACCACTTTAAAAATCTTTGTCTCATTTTATTTATCTGTGATTGAATAATTAGAGCGATCTAATTTTTTACATCAACAGATTGGAGCCGTCTGTGGGAAACGACTGTTGCTATCGTTTTTCACCAAAAATCATTTATCATCAATGGCAGATAATCCAGAATCCAGTAATCGAAATGCTGGAAATACTGGAAATCCTCCAAATCCATCTGCACCTCCAGATCTGGCTGGAATTATGACGAATATGGCTGAAGGACAAACCGCCATGCAAGAAATAATGAGGCAACTCATTCAAACTCTTCACGGCAGTGCACCTACCCATTCAAGGCAAAGGAGTGATCATGGGCAATCGCGATCCAGGTGTACTGGGTCATATCGTAATGAAGAATCTAATGATTTTTCTTATCAACCTGGGCGAACTTCATCGATACGGGCTACGGATACAGATCAACATATCACCCTCTCTCCGGAGAGAACTAGCGCCCTAGAAAGATTAAGCAGGGCATCTCCTTTCAGTCGGTTAGGACCAAGGAGAAATATGAGTCCACCTAGAGCCCCATCGAGAAACTTTCAACCACCATCAGGTTTGAGAGACGGATCAGCACAATCAAGACCAGCTACTCGTCGAGATAGATCTCAGGAAGCTACGTCAGAATAATCGATTGCTCGGACTAAGCAGCCCGAGGAAGGAAATGAAGCATGGAAGGGTTCCATTCAGCGATTGGAGGATAGACTTGGGGAAATGGCAAAAGAAAGGAATCCCTTACAGAGAACTTTTGTTCAAGGGACACCTTTTGTGCAGGCCATTGTGAATTTTCCTACACCATCGAAATTCAAAGCACCTGTAGTGACCCCTAAGTATGATGGAAAGACAGATCCTGTTCTTCATATAGAACAATACCAAGCTGCTGCCGACATATATGTCGTCCCCGACGAGATGAGGTGTAATGCATTATCGGGAACTCTCACCGGATCTGCACAGATATGGTACAACAATCTTCCTCGGGGTAAGATTTTGACTTTTATTCAGTTAGCCGAGTTGTTCATTGGCAATTTCTGTTTTGGAGCAAAGCCGGTAAAGCGAGTAGCGCAATTGTTAAGTGTTAGACAAAAATCAGGTGAGAGTACTAGAGATTACATAACTCGTTTCAATAACGAGAAGTTGGAAGTCATAGATTACGAAGAAAAGACAGCGATCACTGCTTTGATGAGTGGATTGTTGCCTAACAAGTTATACTACACTTTGGCCAAAGATCCACCTAAAACTAAGTCGAAGTTGATGGCAAAAGAGGCCAAAGTCATGAATGCCGAGGAGGCTATGGCTGCGAAGAAGAATATGGATAAAGAAACCAAGGTGGAGGTTGACAAATCTAAGAAGAAAGAGAAAAAAGGTAATGATGGTGACAAGCATTCCAAGAATAATAGGACGTCATGGGAAGTCCTGAAGAAATATGATAATTATACTCCATTGAAAATGGGTATTAATCATGTTTTGGAAGAAATCAAGAATAACGAAGAAATCAAATGGCCAGATAAACTGAGGACCAATCCTGAACTGAGGAATAGGGCCAAATATTGCGAGTTCCATAAAGATCATGGCCATACTACCAAAAATTGCATAGCCCTTCAGAACGAGATTGAAACGCTCATCCGAAGAGGAAAGTTGTCAAAGTATGTAGATCGCAGAGGTGAAAGGAAGAATGATGATAGAACTAGAGATCGTTCCAGATCTCCTCGTCGGACGGAGGAGAAAAAGAAAAGAGATCATGAATATGATCCAGATGAAGACCCCGATCTTCTAAAGAAGCCAAGACAGCCTGAACGAGAGGTATTTTCTATACGTTTTGGGTCATTCGATTGTAATGTCATTACAGGAGGAGATGCAGGAGGAGGAAACCTTACTGCAGAAAGAAAGGCTTATCTTGGTGAGGCTCAAGCTTGTTCATATATTCAACGAATAAATCTGGCCGAGGACGATCGTCCGAGGAAGGTAAACAAAGAGAAGTTGGTCATTGGCTTTTCAAAAAATGATTTGGCAGGTGTTCTTTATCCTCACGATGATCCTCTGGTGATCAAAATGAGGATGAAGGAAGTAGTAATTTCAAGGGTGTTGGTAGATAATGGAAGTTCAGCAGACATCATATACTATTCATGCTTTGACAGTTTGAATCTGAAATTATCTCAATTGGAACCGTATCACTGACCTCTCCTGGGTTTTGCTGGCGAGAAAGTTTTTCCACTTGGGACGATCAAGTTGGATATACTCATTGGAACTTGGCCTGCTTGTCGAACAGAAAGAGTACGCTTCTTTGTGATGGATAAGAATGTGCAGTCAGCCTACAACATCATCATGGGAAGAGTTGGTTTGAAGAAGTTCGAAGCAGTTCCATCTACAGTGCATCAGTGCTTAAAATTCCCAACAAACTTTGGAGTAGGAGTTGTGAAAGGTGATCAAAAAGTAGCTCGGGAATGCTATTATTCGTCTACCGAGCAAGAAGAACTTGAAGAGTCAAGGAAAAAGACCACTACTTACCAAGTGGAGGAAGGTACAGAAATTGAAACCCTTGACCCCAGGGATGAATCCCAACTTGTAAAAGGACAAGTGGTGGAATCTACAGAAAATGTTATTCTAGACGACGAGCACCCTGAACGAGTAACCCAGATAGGTTCAACGTTGGATGCTTCAATAAAACAGGAGTTGATAATTTTCTTGAGAAACAGGAAGAAAACTTTTGCTTGGAGTCATGAAGATATGCCAGGAATAAATCCAAACTTCTTATGTCACGAACTCAATGTGAATAAGGAGATCAAGCCTGTAAAGCAAAGAAGAAGGGTATTTAGCCCCGAGAAGAATCAAGCTATTCAAGAGGAGGTCGACAAGCTCCAAAAAGCCCAATTCATTGAAGATGTGAAATATCCAGACTGGTTGGCAAATGTGGTGATGGTAAAGAAGAAGAACAATAAATGGAGAATGTGTGTTGATTTCACTGATCTCAACAGGGCATGCCCAAAAGATCATTTTCCATTGCCCAGAATTGACCAACTAGTGGATGCTACCTCGGAACATGAGCTGCTCAGCTTCATGGATGCATATTCTGGTTATAACCAGATCAAAATGAAACTTGAAGACAGGGAAAGTACTTCTTTTATTACCCCTAGGGGAACTTATTGCTATAATGTTATGCCTTTTGGTTTGAAAAATGAAGGAACGACATACCAGCAGCTGATGAACAAGGTTTTCACCGAACAAATCAGTTACAACATGGAAGTCTATATCGATGATATGCTGACAAAAAGCAAGAAAGCTGCAGATCATCTAGTTGACTTAGCTCAGACATTTGATCAACTGGATAAATACCAGATGAAGCTCAACCCGACGAAGTGCACATTTGGAGTACGAGAAGGAATGTTTCTCGGATACATTTTCAACCAGCGAGGCATTGAAGTAAATCCAGATAAGATCAAAGCTCTTTTAGGGTTGCGATCTCCAACAACAAAAAAAGAAGTGCAGAGTCTTACAGGACGAGTTGCAGCGCTCAACAGATTTGTGTCCCGAGCAACTGACAAATGCCTCCCATTCTTCAAAACACTTCGAAAAACTTTTGAGTGGACTGATGAATGTGAGAAGGCCTTTCAAGACTTGAAGAAGTATTTGGGAGCACCTCCATTATTGTCCAGGCCAATAACAGGAGAGAAGTTGTATTTGTATCTGGCAGTATCAGAGAATGCAGTCAGTTTAGCATTGATCAGATTGGAGAATGGAGTTCAGAAACCAATCTATTACACAAGTAAGGCTTTCCGAGGCGCAGAAATCAGGTACCCAAAGCTGGAAAAATTGGCATTGGCATTAATTGAAGCAAGTAGAAGAATGAGGCCGTATTTCCAGGCCCATACCATCATCGTTTATACCGATATGCCACTGAGGCAAGCCCTTCATAAGCCAGAAAAGTCAGGGAGATTGATGTACTGGGCAATAGAGCTCGGTGAATATGATATTACGTATGAGCCCAGAGCATCATTGAAAGGGCAAGCTGTAGCAGATTTTATAGCAGAGTTTACATATCCTGATACCTCCGAGGAACAAAAACTGCTCGCTGACCGACCTGTGGATGTTACAGGATCAACAGACATAAGTCCAGACTAACTCCAGTTGGTAAAAGGACTTGTGGATGTAGAAGGATCATCAACTTCAAATTCAGACCAGCCCCGGTTGGTTGAAGAATGAGAAGAGATGGTCAATGAGGAGCGAAAAGTGTCGGGGGAGGATGAAAAGAAGCAACAAAAATTTCACCGAGGAACTCTATCAGATAAGAAATTTGAAGACGGGTTGCTCGTATGGAGATTATATGTAGATGGTTCATCTAGCACAGCAGGTTGTGGGGCAGGAATTGTTTTGAACACCCCAGACGAGATTGACATGGAATATGCTTTGCGATTCCAATTCAAAGCCTCTAATAATGAGGCTGATTATGAAGCCATGATAGCAGGTCTTAATTTATCAAAGATTATGGAAGCACAACAAGTGATGGTATTCAGTGATTCTTAATTAATTGTGAATCAGATGATGGGAACGTATGCAATTAAAGGAGAATTAATGGTCAAATATCATGCCAAGGTAATGGAGTTGTTGGCAGAATTTGATGCGATTCAGTTGATCAGAATACCCAGAATAGAAAATGCAAAAACAGACGCATTGGCCCGACTAGCATCAGCTACACGTACCAAGCTACGAAGAACAATACCGATTGAAGTACTGGAAAGTCGGAGCATAGAAGAAGACTTGACGATGAATGTTATTACCCTTGATTTAGGACCATCTTGGATGGATCCCATCAGGGTATATATTGAAGAGGGAGGATTGCCAGAGGATAAGCTCGCTGCCAAAAAATTAAAGTATAAAGCTGCTCGGTATGTATTAACTAATGGTATTTTATATAGACGAGGAATTATGGCAGGTTTGCATAGATGTGTACATCCCTCCGAGGTGAAAGAATTGATTGAAGAAATCCATGAAGGGTCTTGTGGAGCTCATGTAGCAGGTCGAACACTTTTACAAAGGGTAATGACTCAAGGATACTATTGGCCGATGATGAGGGCTGATTGTATAGCCTATGCTAAGAAATGTGACAAGTGCCAACGTTTTTCCTCTATCCGACGAACTCCACAAGCATTGTTGACACCAATAACTTCCCCTTGGCCATTTGCCTATGGGGAATTGATTTGGTTGGACCATTGCCGACCACCCGAGGAAGATTCAAGTACCTCGTCGTCGCAGTAGACTATTTTACTAAGTGGGTAGAAGCTGAACCACTTATTGATATGACATACGAGAAAGTATACCAGTTCGTTTGGAAGAATATCATCTGTCGATATGGTCTCCCTCATGCCTTCATCACAGACCATGGAACCCAATTTGATAACGAGGAATTTGCTGCCTATTATCATCAGTCGAACATTTTAAAGGTTCATTCAGCACCAGGCCATCCTCAAAGAAATGGACAGACTGAAGTGACGAATAGAACTCTGCTAAATGGTTTGAAGAAAAGGCTAAGTGAAGCTAAATCTAACTGGATTAATGAACTACAATCAGTATTATGGGCTTACCGAACAACTCCCCGAGCAGCGACTGGAGAATCACCATATATGCTGGCATTTGGAAGTGAGGCTGTAATACCTGCCGAGTTAGGTCTCCCAACACACAGAGTGCTGAATTTAAATTCCCCAGTCAGCGACTTGATGAGAAGACTGGATTTGGATATGCTCGAGGAAGTCAGAGAAGAGGCAGCCATTAGGAATGCTGCTTACCAACAACGCACAGCTCTGTTCTATAATAAAAGGGTGAAGAAATGTGACTTAAAAGAGGGAGATTATGTGCTAAAGAAGGTAATTCAAAAACACAATAAATTGGAGGCAAACTGGCATGGGCCTTACCGAGTTACAGAAGTTGTTCGACCAGGAACTTACCAAATAGCAACTCTAGAAGGAGAAGAATTCAGGAATGCGTGGAATGCTGAACACCTTCGCAAGTATTATCAATGATATAAAATGTACAACGGTTCCATCAATATGAATAAAACAATGATGTTTTCACCATTTTCCTTTCCTTTGTTTGAAAGTTTTTCGGGGAATACTAGTGTTGTACACTACGCTGCGCTGCTCGACAGCAAAAAGAAGACGATATTTCAGACCCACGACCAACTCCGGTTGGTAAAAGGGCGAGAACCAAAAAATATACTCCTTTGGTTAGGAGGCGTGCACTAGCGTGACCAACTAAGGTTGGTAAGATAACTAGTGGACAGATAGTTCGAAAGAACCAAAAAATATACTCCTTTGGTTAGGAGGCGTACACTAGCATGACCAACTAAGGTTGGTAAGATAACTAGTGGACAGATAGTTCGAAAGAACCAAAAAATATACTCCTTTGGTTAGGAGGCGTACACTAGCGTGACCAACTAAGGTTGGTAAGATAACTAGTGGACATATAGTTCGAAAGAACCAAAAAATATACTCCTTTGGTTAGGAGGCACACACTAGCGTGACCAACTAAGGTTGGTAAGATAACTAGTGGAGATAAGTCAATAATCAACTACGGTTGAAGAAAAAACAATATCATTTGATTTGAAAATAGGTTAATAAGTTGGTCGGAAGGTAAAATCACTCCAGAAAATACAAAGAATTCCAAACTGAACCAAGTATAGTTGGTCGGTGATCAACTACACTTGGTCGACAAGGATAAATTATCGACCATGGTTGGTCAGGCACATTTTATGAAAAAGTTTACCAAGTATAGTTGATCGGGGATAAAAACCCATCAACCGTAGTTGGTCGACAAACACAATTTAACAACTTTGGTTGGTTGGAAACAGTTTCAACATTTTATACTCATTATTATGTGATTGAGCAACATCGATACTTATAATTTTGATTGCTAAGTTGGTTGATGAACAGCACCATATTGTTATCTTTTTAACAGATACGTATTCACAAATGTAAAGATGTTTGATAAACACAAGACAATCGCAATACAAATTTGCAAACAGAAAATGAAATTCTTTCATTAAGATCAAAATATATTACAAGATATACATCTGTGCTAATTATTACATTGAAAAACCTATTCTATTGGTTTCTTTCCTTTAGCTTTTGAAACAGGTTCCTCGCCGGCAAGAGGATCTTCTAAGCAAAGAGGAGAATTGATGAAATTAATATCTCTGAGCATTCTGACGTTCATCACAGAAGGTGTATCCAAGAGATGTTCGGGATGAGATAATTTAGTCTGAGAATGAAGACTATAGTCACCAAGATATTTTGAAATTAAACTCCGAGGAATGGAACGAGCTGGGATCCATTCCATGTCCAATTTGAAAGGTGGCACAGGAAAATCTAGTAACCCTGGAGCATGATAATCCCATAAAAAATGCCCTTGCTCCAATTTCAGTACACCTAGTGCGTTCAACCACCCCTGCTTATAACCTTCATTATTGGCATGTTCAATACGAGCATCTAAATGAACAAGGGCTTCATTGTATCCTGCCATCCAAAATTCCCTGGGCTGTTTATGGAATTGGAAGATTAATCTATCCAATTGTTCGTGAAGGTTCCTGGAAAAAACATCTTTATCATTCAAAGCAGACTTCGTTGCAGTAAGTTGATCTTCCAAAGATAGATTTCTCTTGGACAATTCAGATAAAGCCCGATCTTTGGCGTTTAATTGGAATGCTTGAGTTTCCAAAGTAGACTGAGTGCGAGCCTCTTCAACATTACGACTAAGAACTCTTGATCGACTCCGAGCAGCGACTGGAGAACTTTGCTCTTCGGTAACATTTTGAACAGCTCTTCCTCGCCCACGAGAACCTCTTCCTCGTCCCCGAGCAGTCACAGGAATAATAGATCGTCTCAGAACGTCCAACTCTTGCCTTAATTTGGCATTTTCAACTTCTAAGAACGAGAAACCTTTATCGGTAACTTGTACTAAAGCAGTGGAAGATGACGCTGCAGATTCATACTGTGCCAGCTTTTTCTGCAAATTATTATTCTCTTGTTCCAGCAATTCAGCAATCTGCCTGCAAGCCTCAACTTCACCTTTTAAAGTTCTTTCCCTAACATCGTATCCAGCAAGGATCTTTTTATGGCCCGCTTCAGAAGAAAGCTATTGATATCTATTTTCATATTCCTTGTGCAACAAAGCCATTGATTCATTGCGCTGACCTTGGAGATCTTCTAAGGAATAATGAAGTTCCTCAATCAAGTCATAGTAGGCCACATTGTTGGCCACAGCTCGGTCAGGTAAATCCTTCAAGTACCGATAAGCCTCAATTGCTTGTTCTGAGGCATCATGGCCAAGGATGTCAGCAATTTCTGATGTACTAAGGTCTGTATGACCAGCCTTATAATATTCGTGACATTGCTGCATCAGCTTTGTATCATGTGCAGATATCATTTCCATTCTAGCCACAAACTAAGGATGAGAAAAAGACAACAATCAACAAAAACAAATCATCAACAACAGAGATGAACAAAGATGTATTTTATTAGATCACAAAAGGATTACATTATTGGATTATAAATAATGAAAGATAGAAATGATACCGAACAACTTCACACCTTTTCCTTATCTCCTAAGACTTTCTCGGGAGGCTGGGACGAGGAGCTTGGTTGCTCGGTGGTAACGGCAACTTGATCAGCATGAGTTGAAATTTGCTCAGGAGGAGGAGGCATGGAAGAAATGTCCTCATTGGCAGAAGGAAGAGAAGCAGGGACTTGATCACCTATAGCCATGGAAGATTCATCAGAGATAGGCTCATTTTCTTCTTCTTCCACAATTGGTGGGGGAGGACCAGGGAGGTGTAGCTGGAATAGCCCAGAATCTTCTTTGATCTTCAATTCCTGCAGGGCAGCTACCCATCCATCTCGGAAGTACTTCAACTTCCCATATTGAACTTGGGATGTCATCGCAGCAATCCCCTTGTCCCATCCTTTATCCCAGCCAGCGCTGAAGGATTTTTTAACTGCGAGCTTTCTTTCCAGTTTCTCCGAGGAGAGCTTCGCATCCAATTCTTCTTTTTGGCCCTTGATATCTCGCAGGGCGGACAATTCTTCCTCTGCCTTCCTCAGCTTATCCTCAAGCTCTCCAAAATTCTTGAGCTTGTCGTCATATTTCTTATGCTCAACCTCTAAACTTTTCACTTTATTCTCCAAATTCTTGGAGATCTCAGCCATCTTCACCTTCTCGGCCTCAACTGTAGACAACTTTTTCTCCCATTCAGCTTTGTCCTCGTTATACTGCTGACGAGAATCCTTCAAAGATTGGGTTAAACCCAGCAGAGCATCCTCTACACTTGACGAGGATCTGGAAGCTTTAATAGATTCGTCTTTCTTCACAATGTTATTAAAACAATTCACCAGCTGAACAAAGGAAAAAGTGACAGGTCAGTGCAAAAATACAAGTATTCAAAGACAGAAAAGAAATTCAGAATGTGAGAAATTTACCGAAGCAAGGTGACGAGTAGCTAGGGATGTCAACATATCCCTAGAAATATTTTCATCAATTCCTTGGACCTCGGGTATGATCCAAGTTTTTACCGAGCTCATTGCAGAGCTCGGAGGAATGATGGTTGGAACACCAACAACACCAGATGGTGGAGAAGAGACAGTTTCAGACAAATTGACTGAGTATGATTTCCTTAATCTCCTCAAAGGAACTTCAGCAGTTTCAACCAAGGAAGAACTCTTGGTCGGAGAGATAGTAATCACTTCCACAGGAGCAACTTTCTTGCTCGGGGCCACTGGGGGCTTCTCGGCAGCTTTGGAAGGTGCAACATCCACCTTCTTAGTCACTTTTGGGACATCAACTTTGCTTTTCTTGGCTTCAACGGCAGAAGTAGTGTCATCAAATAGAGCAGGGGGAGCTCTTTTCCTGCCCATTCTTTGACTTAAAGGGATGTGAGAATCTGAAGAAGAATCCTCTGGAGTTGAAGCTAGCTCAACAGGACGAGCAGTATAAGAAGTTGTATAGCTCCTATACTGCAGCAAATATGATGCAGACCTGATGTGCTTGTCTGCAACGTTCTTATGCAAACCCCAGATAAGTTTCAGATGCTTGATATTAACCTCTGATTCTTTTGGAGTTTTTCTTTTGCTATCAACTGCAAATAAATACATAATGAGATATCAGTCATACATTTTGTCAAACATGATGAAAGCATAATTTCATAAGTAAAGGAAAATGAGAATAAACCTATCCCATTGCCATATGGGGGGCATTTGGGACCTTCATACACTCTGTCTCCGACTAAAGGAGCATGTTGCTAATTTTTGAAAACTAACCCATGTTCAAAATAATCTCTATTTGCATCAGGGAGGTTAACTACAAGAGCCCTATTTAAAAACCTAGTTTTTAAGTAGTAAACATTATCTAAAAAATCCCATCTATAGCAAAACATAATTTCAGGAATCCCTATACGGGTCCCATGAGTCAGATTTAATTTGTACACCCCATTAATTATTCTCCATGAATTGGGGACTATTTTTGCAGGAACAACGTCAAAGTATTGACAGAACTCTAAGCATAAGGGATTTGGCGGAAAATAAAATCCACATTCAGCAATGAATAAACTGGGGAACCAATGTCCCTCAGCCAATCGAAAATAATCTAAAGGCTCAGAAAGAACCTCCAGAGTTACCCAGGAAGGAATGGAAAAATCGGAACGAAATTTCTCAACAGACTCCACAATATAAACCATACTGAATAAAAGAAATACAGAAGAAAAGAAGAGAATCTTACAGGGAAAAAGGAAGAGCTGACAACTAGCGAGGGAAAAGATGAACGCACAAGAGAGAAAGAGAGAATAGAAAGCTCGAATGCAGAAGATTGGAAAAAAAAGAAGACGGTATGGTTACCTAAGAAGTTTAAATACTTTGCCTTGGGAAGCGGCGAAAGAAATGATTACACAAAAGAAACTATTGAACTTCCGGCGGCTAAAAGGACAAAAAGGGCACAAAGATCGAAGCGCTCTTAAAAGGCGGATTCTGTGAATTTGGAAAATAAATTCAAATACGATGCTCCTAAAACCCAGGAAGATCATTAAATATTGCCATATACTGAGAAAGAATGTTTCATACTCCTCAAAGTTCGAAATATGAAACATTGGGGGATTCTGTTGATACCAAAATTAATATGCTGATGTGGACGAATCATACGAAGACACTTGTCAATCTATGTGGCACAATAACAACGAGGAAGTTCATTTTCCCGACCAACTCATAGTCTCTCCGAGCAACGAGGATACACCGAGGAACGTCAGCACTCCGAGGTACTATAACTCTCCGAGGAACTCCTGAGCAACGAGCAACTAAGGCGGTCCGAGCTGCATCTCGGCCGTATCATTAATTGCCAGATAATCAACAGTTCAACCATTCATTGAATGTTCATCATCTTGACGCACGCGTTGCATTAAATGTATTACCCTTTCATATGTATATCATTTAATGTATCAACCCGTTCATGTACAGCATAAGGGCTATAAATACCTTGTATCACCCTCATTCAAAGGGACGAGAATTTCTTGAGAGAAATTGTACTCGAGAATTCCCAAACACTCAGCAATAACATAACAGTGGAAGTAGGCCATTCATATAAGGCTGAACCACTTTAAAAATCTTTGTCTCATTTTATTTATCTGTGATTGAATAATTAGAGCGATCTAATTTTTTACATCAACAATGGATGTTATTGTTGTCACACTAAAGATTTTAATATACTCGCACATTGTATATATTGATTTAGTATGGATTGAGTTGATCAAAGTTAATCAGAGTATTGTATGTCCGCTTAATTTTGACTCTGATATAAATTTTTTTGTATGGTATAAGAATAATATTATGTTCATTATGCACATTATGTGAGAAAAAATATTGATAAATGAAGTATATTTTCCAATGGGCTCAAGATTATGATCCAATTATTCCAATAACAAATGATAAGTATGGATATTGGGTTTAGGGTGTGATAATAGCTAGATAGGGTACGCTAAGTGTGCACATTAATTGAGAGGTAAGGATCTTAAGGGGGTGTATGTGAAACTAAAATGTGTATCTAATAATTGATTTAAACTGTAATTTAAACACTTGCAAAATATTAACAAAAATTTTCTTGGGCTCTGACCTATGTCAAAATATTTTCAAAACCTTTTAGGTGTCCAGCCACAGGGACACCAAGCTTGATGATTCTATCCAGGGATGCGTAGCTGCAACACTTGGGGAGGGTTGCAAGAGTCTTTTTAGATGCTTCACTTTATTCATTTCTAGGTAGGAGTTCCTTCAGTATTACATTTGGGCATGTTGCCCCTTCAGACTATTTAGTTCTTCAGTCTATTTATCAAACTTTATTATGATCTTAGTTTAATTTACTTCAGATTGTGGTTGGATTATTTGTTTTGGGAACCGATGGTTTATTCGGTATTATTTTATTATATATCAGTCGTGTAATTGTTCGGACCATTATTATGTGGATAAGTTGGTTAATTTATTTTAGTTCCACATGTTGTTAATTATATGAAAGATAAAATTTGACACTAGCGTAATTTAACATAGGTGATTAGTAATTAATAAGTTTTTTGACAGTGATGCTAAGAATGAACCAAATGAGAATTCTGGTTATTTTGATAAAGGACTGATCATCCCTGAATAAAATAGACGGGGTGTCACACTATGGAAAATAGAGAACATAGGAAAAACGAAGGGTAAAGGTGTGAACAGTGACAATACCCTTAACACATGTTTTAGATCCATTAATCATGGTAACAAGTGAGGGATAAGATGTATAAAAACATCAGAAATTATAGGTAGATCATTATCATAGGCACCAGAATCTAAAATCCAAGGTGTACTAGAAGAAGAAGGAAGGTAAATATTACCTAAGGTGCTAATGCCATCATTGGAAACAATTGAAGCAGGAGAATGGTGGCGAAGTGAATCATACGCAAATTGGGTCAAAGTAACCCAATCATTTAATGCTGGAGGAGTAGGAGCAAGGGTAAATGACTCCCCCTCAAGAGTAGGTTGATTAGCCCAAATAAGCTTGCTATGAAGACAACACTAAAAGTTAACATTATGGTTGGTTTGTCCATAATGAGTACATAGCTTAGTAATCAAATATTTGTTATCAACCATGTGAAAAATAATAATAGACCAAAACACCGAGATAAAGAAATCGAGAAAGAAGATCTGAAATTAGGAGATCAAATCTGAAATAAGGTAGGGAAAAAATATGAACGGTGCCGATGAACAATATCAATGAACAGCACTAAGATGCGGAGATGAGAGAGAAATTCTATAGAGATGCCGAGATGAGAGAAGCTACGGAAAGAAGGAAAACCCTGGAAGGTTTACTCTCATACCATGTAGAAATATTTAGGGAATAATAATTTATGTGTATTCATCTCTTAAAGAAGGAGGCAATATACATACATTCCAAATATTAAAAAAATTGATACTAACTAGGGAATCAAATCTCCTACCACCAATTACAAATATACTAATAATACAGGTTACAAATATACCACTAATAGTATATTACAACATTTCATTGCAAGTCGCTATGTAAAACCAAATCGTATATAGAGGTAACTGGTGAAGGGATAAAGAGAGTGAACAAATAATCTTTTCTTAAGATTTAATAATATTTTACGCTAAAGATTGTATCGCAATATACTCTGAGGGTCAAGATTAGATCATTTACTTATTAAGTTGAATTCATTCTGGAAGTCATATTATCTAACCTAATGACACCATTTACGTGCAATTAACCATAATTTTAGATTATGGGTGATGTTGAATCTATGGAGCTGTAAATTGAATTTAGGGTAAAACAGTTATTATTTTCATGAAATGAATGGAATATGAGGAAATAATGACTGGTTTTTCCATTCAACATCTTCCTCAACATTTTTATATAACATTCGGAATCTTCCATTCCTGTGAACTTTGTTAAGGTACTAAAATCATCATTAATATTATACTATTAGGAAGTTATTCTTTTCTATTGCAGGATGAAATAAATGATCCTTGTGTTGCTGCTGATGGATACAGACCGTAGGTCAATAGAGATATGGTTTGAAGATAACAATAAATCACCAATAACCAATTTAGCTATGAAAAATAAAAACCTAATACCAAATTACACACTTCTTTTTGCAATAATGGAGTGGAAGTCGGGAAATAAATGACCATAACTTCATATTATTTATGCACTTGATTATTTGAGCAGTCCATATAATAAGTTATCTGTATGTACGGGCATTTGTTAGTTTTAGATGTTATTTTCCGCCCGAAATTCTATTTGATGTGCTTTTTGTCTCAAATACGACCCATGAATACGTTGAACCAAAAGACAGTTGTATATTAGTCGAGAATTATATGAACCCAGTGTCTAATTTATGGGAAATAATCGTGATGACTATGGTGCTTGTGAGTTTATGTTCAAAGAGTAACTTTCAAGTTTCAAACCTAGCTGAACCCATTTCTAGTTTATCCTTTAGAGGCAGCTTAAGCTTGTAATTTTCTATTATTTGTTTTACGTAATATGAACATTATCCACTTAAAACACGATGACTACATGATAGTACACAAAAACACAAGCAAAAGAACAACACATCATGATAGCACTACTAACACGAGTCATAATTTTGACATGAGCGTGACACAAGATTTCATGATAAAAAATCTCGACACAAACACATCATATGTTGTTAATTTCAGGTCAATTTCATGTTGAGTCTAAATTTTTTTTCCACCCCTAAACTCTAGAGAAAAGCGCATTTGTACGTATATATGTGTCTACATGAGTAATTCGGATCATGTGTCCCTTCAAAATCCTTTCGTATGTGAAAAACAGTTGTAGAACAATGGATACTGAATAATAATAAAGAGAGAATGATTTGTTCTTACTTTCCATTGTTAAGATGATTGTCATATTAAGAAGGAAAAAAATATGTGCTTTTAAAAAATCTGTCATGAAATCCCAACTGTCTTTCCACCCATACAAGTTCATGTAATGGAGAAATAGTATTATGCTCACAAGACACGTGTTTGTTCTCAACATTGATCAGACTATGACATTTAATGATGTCTTTGTAATGGTAAACATGTGGAACTCGTGTTGGACACGTGTCACACGTATCGTGTCTTAATTGATATCAAGTTCGGACACGAGGTAAAAAAGATGACAATTAAAGTTAGCCGTGTCATTATAGTGTTGTCTCTATTTACGTTCGAGTACTGATAAAGTTAAAATGAGCATTTTTAATTAATCGTGTAAAACAATTGTATAAACCTAACATGACACATTTGCTTGCATTATAATACTTCTCTTTGTGATAGGTTCAATTTTCATCATGAACCCCTTTTGACAAAAATCCGTTTTCATTGATGAGTATAAAACACTAGAGACATTCAATAACAACTTGAAGTAAATAAGCCATGAGAAACTGGGGAAGATATTTAATGTCGTTTATAGTTTATATGGAGAAAATCCATCATAATGAAAGATATTTTGAATATTATAGATGCAACATCTTATGGTTGATACGTTTTATTTAAGGAAAACAACGGACAATATATTGAGCTCTCAAAATATTAAGTATGAGAACATGAGTATATATCAAAATGACATTCTTAGATTATTAAAGTGTGTCATTAGGACACAAGATATTAGGACCCTTTTTTCAAATATAATGAGTTAATACAAATATTTGTAGAATGGTATTGAATGCAAGAGTTTGCTAATAGTGCACATCTTTGTAGCTAGTGAATAATTATAGGATTTTTTTCTTATTTTCTCCATACTTGATTAATGGTAGTATTTTTTTTTCTTTTTTTTCGCCTCAAATTGAGAACTCTTTTAAAAAACACTAAATAAAATTTTTAGACACCCAAGTAATATTAATTTTGCCCATAATTATGTTAAGAGTCACTTTTGAGATGAATATGGCATATTGCTTGAAGTTTTTCAAAGTCCCATTGCAATTGAAGTATCGAGTGGGTTCAAAATTAAAAGATATCCAAGCAAAATTTAATTTTTCCTTCTGATTACATTAAAATTTCATTTCCAGACTATAACAAGATGATTTTGACATTTATGCAATATGCATAATCAAAAATTGGATGTCAATCTAAGCGAAAATGCGTCTTGCAAAAGTACCATGACAACATAGGCATTTTGGTCACTTACATCATGAAAATATTTAGTCTCATTTTTAAAGATGGGCTTGTAGCTATTCCCATGTTTTTGTTTTTTTATTATAGATCATATTATAAAAAATATGGGACAAGTGTCATTCTTTGCGAAAAGAAAGATGATAATTAAAAGTGGTCACGGACAATTTTTTGTGATTATGGGACTTACTACAATTTTAAAAGTTCATAAGATACCTAACAAATCTTTGGAGATGAGATAAGAGCCAAAAAACCTAAAAAATGACAAATATTTTTATTATCAAAATGTTACATATGGGGAACGGTCTCAAAGTAAGTTTACTTTGAAAAATGACGTTGTAATCTAGAAGTAGAGGGACCACATTATAAGCAATCATAAATCATCATATGCTATATTTGCAAAAATATCTGAGAGAGTAAAAAGCATGAGAGAGAAAATAGAGCATTAATTTCAATCTAATAATTATATTACTCAAAAATAAAAAATCATATAAACGCAACGCTATATGTGGAGTCCACAATGATGGTGTGGTGGTGGGCATATAATTTTTCTGGCTTTGACTTTGGGGCCAATTCTTATTTGTCGTTCCCATCCTACCACGTAAGATGTCAATCTACTAAAAATATGTATGCGGTGAAATTAATTTTTCATCTTCACTTTCTTCTACCCCTTCATATTCTCTATCTCAATATAAATTTGGGGCATACCCATACATTTTCATTTTCCTCAGTTTTTCTATCACGAAAAACTTAGTGATCGAACCTGCGATCGAAACATCCGCATAATTATCTGCACTACTTAGAGCTTTGATTTTACACTGAAATAATTTTTAGTAACCTATGAACAAACCTTGAAAGGATTCTATTTTCATCTTCTCTCTCCTCTGTTTCACATAAACCACAATTTTCATCCATATGGATCCTCACTAATCGATCATTTCACTCATACTCGGTCTTTTAATCTCTCCGGTGGAGCTATGATGTTGACAGGCGATCACCACTAACTTAAAGAGCTCAAATCATAAGCGTAATCAAGTGTTTTCAACAAAATATGGCAACTATCGGTATCACTGACTATATAATGTAGTTGTTTTTGTTGAGTGATTGATGGCATTATGATCACCACCAAATGATTGATGACTATATTATGTATTCAATTTTTGTTCATATTTTTGTAACCGGTATTAGAGGATAGCACCCATTTTAATTCAGGCCTGATTATTATTAGGGTTTTGTTCATATTTTTATTTAGTTAATGGGATTTTGATTATCCTACCATGTTTAATCTACTTCTGTTCTCACAAAAAGTTAATGTTTCTTATATTTTGCAACTAAGTATATAAATTATTTGATGAATAAGTTCATCCAAAAAACTCTTAGTATGCGTTGATTTAGCATTTTAAATCATTCAGTGTAAAATAGTTGTAAATGAATAATTATTTTTAAAATTCCTTTAATAATTATATTTTGTTGGGTCTACTTCATGCAATAAAAGATTTTAATTTGATGGTTCTCCAAATTGGCATATTATTAGGAAAGGAGTTTTTAAAAATAATTTACATTTTCTTTTTTAGAAAAAAAGTTTTTACCAATTCTAATCCAATATTGAAAAAGATGAAATTTATATTTTGATTATTTAGCTCTTACTTTAAATATAAATAATTACGAAGTTACTAAATTATTCATTTGGTACTAACTTTTACATTTGACAATATTTTTTGTTGAATATATATTTAATTAAATTTAAAAATTGAATTGCCCCCACGCATCGTGCGTGGTATATGCTAGTAATATATATTATCATATTTGGTAGTTTACAAGTCCATGCCCTATGGTCTCTCTGCTTGCATTTTAAATTCAACAACCCACTTTTGACCAATGGCACTGGGGGTATGTGTCGCTGCTTCTCATCTACTTTATTTATTTATTAACCCCCCCTTTACTTTTTTAAAACCCATACAACCTTTTTTTATTGCAACTCCAAAATCACATTCTCTCTCTTGTTTGTTTGACACCAATTTAGGGATTCAGAATCGGGATTTGGTGATGATCGACAGCAATCATGCCCTCAATTCTTCATGCCGAAAGATAAAGAATTAAGGCCTATTTTGAAAGGAGCAGCGGTACCTCCTAGTTTCATAGGGAAACATCAAATGACATCTTTAATAGCTCACCCTCATTAGCAAATCCAACTCAACCAGGATGAATTGGGCCAACTTGAAATACTTGGTGAAGCCTCCATTGTTTGCAAAGAGTATGTCACCATTAAGTTTTCATTACCAATCCATTTTATTCCCTGTGCTACGCTCTCATAACTCTCTTTCTATATCTCTATGTGTTGTACAGGCTTGTGTCGACCATTGAACCAAATCCTGATGCTCTCCTTCCTGTGTAAGAATTTTTGTTGTAATTTTTTCATTTTTTTTTAAGCAGTCTCGACTGGTATTTGTTGTGTTCATGATATAATGTGTGCAGGTATTGATGTATTTTTGTAATGACCCCGCTTTTATATGTTTATATATAGTTTGTTTTAAATATTGTATTATTACATATGTCATATGGATAATGGGTTATTATTGTACATAATTCATTATTTTTAGTCTAAACTTACCTTCATAAATCATGAAATATCAAATTCGTTACAAACATAAAATTTTGAAGTTCTCGGTAGGAATGTTCATGTTAGAGACTAGTTTTGACTATTATAATATAAAAATTGACTTGAGGTAAAAACTATATAGTTTTATATATACGAATTAGGTTTGTAACACAACAAACGGTGTGTTAAACGGAGTTTCGAGCAAGAAGATATACTAAAATTACGATATAAGGGAAAATTTGTCCATCGTATAAGTTGTATTTTGTTTAATTAGCATACCATGTGTTAGGTTTTGATTGGTTGGAAGGGTAGTATATTTAGGACGACTTAAACACCTTTAAATGAAATTTTTCTTCAACAAAATGGATCAAATCAAAGTCTAATAGCATATCCTAAGTTAAAAGATAAGTTTCGGGTTAAAATGTTATTTTATGAAATTTTAGGGACTTAATTTTGAAATAATGAAATTTTTAAGGATAAAAATGAAAATATATAAAGGACCATTTTGTAAACAAAATATTTTCAAGGACCTCTAAGAAATATTGAAAATATATGGTGTAAAATTACTAAAATACCTTCATATGTAAAATGACCCTTATACCCTTAATAACTTGACACCTCGTGCTTGGTTTTGGCATTCCACCACAAACGTGTGCATTTATAGGAAAATATAAAACACATGTCATTCATTTAGAAAATTTAAAACACGTGTCATTATCTGGTGAATTAAGACTGCAAGGCAGCTTTGTTACGCGACACGCTAACGCCGACACACCAAAATAAAAGCTTAGTCATCGGGACACATGTCAACACCCTAATAACTTTGGGAAACTATAAATAAGGCCTTTAAGATCAGTTATTACATGAAATTCATTCAAAGGATCAGAGAGAAATAATGAGAGAAAGTGCGAGAAAGTTTAAGAAGAAGTTTCGTCTTAATATTAACGAGTGATCCAAGACTTTGGATCTATAACTTCTTACTTCTGTTTTAGGTGAGTAATCTATGACATTCATTGAGTATTTTGATTATATGATAGTATGAAAACTATATCTATTTTGTGAAATTTTTTATCCTCAAAATACATCTGATATCGATGACTCCGTTATTTGTTATATGTGTGTATCTCTCGATATATACATCTGATTTAAATTCTGAAATTATTGATTCGGCCTATGGAAACTCTCTTAATATGTTCGCCTTGTATACCGGGTGAAAGTATTTGGGTGGTACCTTCACAACTCGTTTATCACTGGTGTGCCCTAAATAAGACGTTGATCCAGAGATCATGATTTTCGGTCTGTGTTGTTGCCGGGTGGAAACATTTGGTAACACTATCTGTTTATCTCGGTATTAGAGCGTACATGGCCAACAAAATAAAATTGAATAATTGACATATTGCTCAATTGTTTTATCTGTTCTATTCTGAACTGTTTATTATGAAAATATACTGTCAATTACTTTATATATATATATATATATATATATATATATATATATATATATATATATATATATATATATATATATATATTAATGCAAATTCTTGTCTCTATATACATGCCTTCTGTTCTAAATTGAATAAGTATCAAATTTCTGAAAATCCTGGAATGTTTGAAGATTGAATCTCACTCGGCTTTTAGCTAATGTTGTATAAATAACCATTTTTTGGGAAATAAGTAGCCTCATGGACAGAACATACAAGGATTATGTTGAAGAATTAGCTTTTAGAGATCTTTTTGTTATTATGTTTATTTTATCATTTAGAGCATGTTTGGCTCTCTTTTAATAAGTTTTTAAATTTTATCTTAAGTTGTAATTCATCGTTACTTTCAATATAAATGAAGTTTCCTTTAGAAAACTCTGATGACGTAATTCCATTACTTTTAGTATTTTACGATTCATAACTGTGTGATTGTATTTTCGTTGCACTTATCTAATGTCAGAATATATATTGCCTTGGTGGCATGTCAAGACACTCGTTCCCTACTAATATTTAGGTCAGGGTCGTGATAGAGGTGGTATCAGAGCATAGGTTATGAACCTATAGGCTACTGAACATATGTTTCGAACGTTATAGATTTACAGTTTCCATACATAGGAGATAAGATTAAATATTCGACTTATATGATAACCCTCCATATGTCTTACCGTCTATATATAATTGTTGTTCTAATTTTCAATCTTAAGATAGTATAATAAGTCTTATGTTTGGCCATGACTGTAGAAAATGACCAATACAAGATCAACTGCAAGAACTAGTGGTTCAAGTATGGAAGGACTAGAAGGTTCATACAAGGCAATTGAGAGTCTGGCAAAGATTGTGGAGCATCAGGTGAATAATGGAGCACTAAGGAATCTTTAACTAACTAGTTGTACCATTGAACATTGCAAGTTGAATTCTCCTTGTTTTAAAGGTACTCCTAACCCCCACTGAAGCAGAAAGTTGGGTGATACAGATGGAAAGATGCTCGATGTTTTTAAGTGTACCGATGAACAAACGGTTTCATTTGCAACATTTATACTAGACGGCGAAGCCGAGCATTGGTGAAGAATGACTAAGAGAATACACGAGGAGAGGAATACTTACATAGGTTGGAATGACTTCTTAGTGATCTTTTATGAGAAATATTTCCCCAAAATGGTGAAAGATGAAATGGCAGCTGAGTTCACGTGTCTAGTGCAAGGGAATATGACGGTTAGTCAATACGAGGCAAAGTTTACCTAGTTATCCCATTTTGCACCTTATGTTGTGATAAATGGTGTTTTTAAAAGCCAAAACGTTGGAACGTGGGTTAAGGTTGAGTATTTGTAGTCAAATTTCCATCCTGAAGTTAACATCGTATAGTGACGTTGTGGTAAAGGCTACGATAGCCAAAGGGGATGGTAAGGAGTACAATCGAATTAGAGATGGTAAGAGGAAGTTTGGGGAACAAATAGGAAAGAGCCCAAATAATAGAAATATTTTAGGAGTACATCCAATGTTGGGGGAGCTAGTGATATTAAATAGTTTAATAACAATATATGTCAGCGATGTCAGAAGATGCATGGACGACGACCTTGTTACAAGGATACAGGAGCTTATTTTAGATGTGGACAGAAAGGACATCAGATAAAAGACTAATCGACCCCATCAAGGATTCTGATACAGCCTTTAGGTGAAAAGAAGGACTAAGGCAGGCAGTGTAGAGTTTTTTCACTTTCGGATACCCAAGCTTCTAACACAGTAGTATCAGGTACACTTTATATATGTGCACAACCTTTTTAAGTTTTAATAGATCCTGGTTCTACCCATTCATTTATATCTGTATGTTTCGTTAACTGCTTTCCTAATATGTCTAAACCCTTAAATCATAGCATACCCGTTTCTACTCCTTCAGGTGAGTTATTGATCGGAACATTAGTATATAAGTCTTTCCCTATAGATGTTAGTAGTAATAAACTATTCGCTAATTTGATAGTTTTAAACATAAGATACTTTCAAGTCATTTTGGGGATGGATTGGTTAACATCGTATCATGCTAAGGTAGATTGTTTTGAGAAGAGAGTTATTTTCCAAATTCCTAACCAACCAGAATTCAGTTTTGAATGAACTGGCATCCTATCTCTCATGCGTATTATCTCTACAATGCAAGCTTGTAGTTTTCTTAAGAAAGGATGTCACGGATTCCTTGTAAGTGTTAATGATTTTCAAATAAAAGATTCTAGTTTAGAAGATATTCCTATAGCTAAACATTTTCCAGCTATTTTTCCAAATAATTTGCCCAGTCTTCCTCCTAGTAGAGAAACAGAGTTTACGATTGACCTTATTCCTAGAACTATACCGATCTCAAAACCACATTATCGTATGGAACCTTTAGAAATAAGGGAATTAAAATTTCAATTACAAGATTTGTTAGACAAGGGTTTTATTAGACCAAGTTTATCCCCTTGGGGTTCTCCGGTGTTATTTGTTAAAAAGAAAGGTGGGAGGATGGGGTTATGTATAGATTATCATGAAGTAAATAAGGTGACCATTAAGAATAAATACCCCTTACCTCGTATAGATTATTTGTTTGATCAACTTCAAGGTGCAAAAGTATTTTCAAAGTTTGATCTTAGGTCAATCTATCACCAATTGAAGATTAAGGAAGGTGATATTTTGAAATCAGGTTTTTGTACTAGATATGGTTACTATGAATTTCCTGTGATGCCGTTTTGACTAACTAATGCACTAGCCACTTTTATGGATATGATGAATAGGGTGTTTAGGAAATATTTGAATCATTGTGTGGTTGTTTTCATTGATGACATCTTTACTTATTCTAAAAGTATTGAAGAACACAAAAAGCATTTAGAGAGTGTTACAAATCCTTAGGAAGGAGAAATTATATGCGAAATTAAAGAAGTGTGAGTTTTGGTTTCCTAGCATCTCTTTTCTAGGCCATGCCATTTCCAATGAGGGAGTGTCGGTTGACCCTCAAATGATCAAAGAGATACTGGACTAGCCTAGACCAACTAATGTGACGGAGATACGTAGTTTTCTTGGATTATCAGGTTATTACCGAAGATTTGTTGAAGGATTTTCTAGTATTTCTAAACCTATATCTAGGTTAACACAAAAGAAGGTTAAATATGAATGGTCTATGGAGGTTGAGAATAGTTTTAAAGAACTTAAGAATCGATTAGTAATTGCCCCAATTTTGAGTATTCCTTTCGGGACAAGGGGATTTGTAATTTATAATAATGATCTAAAAATGATTTGGGATGTGTTTTAATGAAAAATGGAAAAGTAGTAGCTTATGCCTCGAGACAGTTAAAACCACATGAGCAGAATTACCCAACCCATGACCTAGAATTAGCGGCAGTAAGTTTTGCTCTTAAGATTTTGAGACATTATTTGTATGGTGAGACTTGTTAGATTAATACTGATCATAAGAGTTTGAAATATATTTTTACCCAAAAAGAATTAAACATGAGACAAAGGAGGTGGTTATATTTGATGAAGGATTATGATTTAAATATTCATTATCACCCAAGGAAAGCAAATATAGTAGTTGATGCTTTAAGTAGGAAGTCTACACCAAATTTAGCATATCTTATTACCAGCCAGGAAGCCCTGTTAAAGGATTTAAGAAGTATGGAAATAAATGTACGTATTTATAGTAAAGGAGGAATAATTGAAAACTTACAAGTATAACCCATGTTGATGAAAAGGATCAAAATTGCACAAGTAAATGACCCACAATTGAAGAATATTAGAAAAAAAGTTATTGAAGGGAAGAGGATTGAATTTGCAATACGAGATGATATATTGAGGTTTAGAAATAGAGTGTGTATGCCATATGATGCCCAACTAAAGAGGCAAATTTTGGAGGAAAGTCATTACTTGAGATTCACATTTCATCCTGGATCTACAAAGATGTATAGGGATCTTCGAGAAGTGTTTTGGTGGAATAACAAGTAAAAACTGAATATCAGAAACCATCAGGATTACTACAACCCCTACCTATCCCTAAGTAGAAATGGGAACATATTACTATGCATTTTTTGACAGGTTTACTAAGGAGTTTAAATGGTAATTATTCTATTTGGGTAATTATTGAAAGGTTAGCTAAATCTGCTCATTTTCTTGCCATTAAGGTTACCCATTCTTTAGAAAAGTTAGCTAAGTTGTACGTGCGGGAAATTCTTAGGCTTCTTAGAACCTTAGTTTCAATGGTTTTCTATCATGACCCTAAATTTGTGTCTTGCTTTTGGAAAAGCCTACAAGTAGCCATGGGAACAGAATTGAATTTTATCACTGCTTTTCATCCTAAAAAAGATGGACAATCTAAGAGAACCATTCAAACCTTAGAGGATATGCTTAGGGCATGTGTACTTGATCTAAAGGGGAATTAGGATGATCATTTATAAAGCAAGTATTCAAATGGCTCCATATAAGTCACTTTATGGTAGAAGGTGTCATTCCCCTGCATGTTGGGTAGAAGTTGGAGAAAGAAAATTATTGGGACCAGAATTGATTCAAATCACAACAGAGTAAGTGAAATTGATACAAGATCGACTTTGAATTGCTCAAAGACGTCGAAAGAGTTATGTTGACAATCGACGCCGACAGTTAGAATTCCAAAGATGAGATTATGTGTACTTACGAGTATCACTAGCAAAAGGAGAAATCTGATTTGGAAAGAAAGGGAAGTTAAGTCCAAGATATATAGGACCTTTTTAAATGCTTGAAATGATAGGAGTTTTTTAGTATAGAATAGCCTAACCCCCTAAACTTTCTAGTGTGCATAATGTGTTTCATGTGTCAATGCTGAAGATATACGCCCCAGATTCAACACATATCTTATGTCATAAACCTACATTGAGCATCCAGTAGAAATTTTGGACCATAAAGAGAAACCATTATGAACCAAAGGTAACTCCACTGGTCAAAGTATTATGGCGCAATCATACCGTTGAAGAAGTAACATGGGAGCGGGAAGATGAAATAAATGAGCGATATCCATACATGTTCGAAAGTTAATGTAAGTCAAGTTTGGGGACCAAACTTTTTATGAGGAGGGTAGGATGTAATGATCCCGCTTTTATATGTTCATATATGGTTTGTTTTAAATGTTGTATCATTACATATGTGATATGGATAATTTTTTTATTATTTTACATAATAACAATTGTTTTTAGTCTAAACCTACCTTCATAAATCATGAAATATCAAATTAGTTACAGACAAAAAATTTTGAAGTTGTCGGTAGGAATGTTCTTGTTGTAGACTAGTTTTGACTATTATAATATAAATTTTGACTTGAGGTAAAAATTATATAGTTGTAGATATATGAATTAGGTTTGTAACACAACAAACAGTGTGTTAAACGGAGGTCCGAGCAAGAAGTTAGACCAAAATTACGAGATAAGAGCAAATCAGTCCATCGTCTAAGTTGTATTTTATCTTATTAGCACACCATGTGCTATGTTTAGATTGGTTGGAAGGGGAGGCTAGTCAGGACGACTTAAACACCTTTAAATGACCTTTTTATTCAATAAAATGGATCAAATCAAAGTCTAATAGCATATCTTAAGTTAAAAGATAAGTTTTGGGGTAAAAAATGAAATTTTATGAAATTTTAAGGACTTAATTTTAAAATAATGAAAGTTTTAAGGACTAAAATGAAAATATACACAGGACCATTGTGTAAATAAAATATTTTCAAGGACCTCTAAGAAATATTGAAAATGTATGGTGTAAAATTACTAAAATACCCTTCATGTGTAAAATGACCCTAAATCCCTTAATAACTTGACACCTCGTGCTTAACACCTCGTGCTTGGTTTTGACACCTTCACCACACACGTGTTGCATTTATAGGAAAAGACAAAGCACATGTCATTCATTTAGAAAAGTCAAAACACGTGTCGTTGTCTGGTGTTAAGTCTGCAAGGCAGCTCCGTTATGCAACACGCTAACACCGACTCACCAAAATAAACGCTTAGTCATCGGGACACATGTCAACACCCTAATAACTTTGGGGAACTATAAATAAGTCCTTTAGTATCAGTTATTACACGAAATTCATTCAAAATATCAAAGATAAATAGTGACAGAAAGTGCGGGAAAGTTTAAGAAGATGTTTCTTCTTAATATTAATGAGTGATCCAAGACTCTATATCTATAACTTTGTACTTCTATTTTAGGTGAGTAATCTACGACATCACTTGCATATTTTGATTATACGATAGTATGCAAAATATATTTATTTTATGAAATGTTTTATCCTCAAAATACATCTAATACTGATGATTCCGTCATTTGTTATATATGTATATCTCTCGATATATACATCTGATTAGAATTCTGAAATTATTGATTCGGCCTATGGAAACTCTCTTACTATGTTGGCCGTGACTACCGGGTGGAAATATTTGGGTGGTACCTTGCCAGCTGGTTTATCGATGGTGTGCCCTAAATAAGGCGTTGGTCAAAAGATCATGATTTTCTGTTTGTGTTGTCGCCGGGTGGAAACATTTGGTAACATTATCTGTTTATCTGGATATTAGAGCATACACGGCCATCAAAATAAAATAAAAAATATACATATTGCTCAATTGTTTTATCTGTTATGTTCTGAACTGTTTAGTATGAAAATATTTATTGTCAATTACTTTATATATATATATATATATATATATATATATATATATATATATATATATATATATATATATATATATGTATATATATATATATATATATGTATGTATTACTACAAATTCCTGTCTCTATATACATGCCTTCTATTCTAAATTGAATAGGTATCAATTTTTTGAAAATTTTTGGAATGTCTGGAGATTGAATCTCACATGTCTTTTAGCAGATGTTGTATAAATAACCATTTTTCAGGAAATAAGTAGACTCCTAGAGAGAACATACAAGTACTATGTTGAAGATTTAGCTTTTAGAGCTCTTTTTGTTATTATGTTTATTTTATCATTTAGAGCATGTCTGACTCTCTTGTAATATGTTTTTAAATTTTGTCTTAAGTTGTAATTCATCTTTACTTTCAATATAAATGAAGTTTCCCTTAAAAAGCTCTGATAATGTAATTCCTTTACTTTAAGTATTTTACGATTCATAACCGTGTGATTGTATTTTTGTTGCACTAACCTAAGGAAACAATTTAAGCCAGAATATATGTTGCCTTGGTGGCATGTCAAGACACTCGTTCCCTATTAAAGTTTGGGTCAGGGTCATGACAATTATATTATAGTATTATAGGACTGAAGGTCCATTGGATGGTGGTTGGTTAAGGTGGTTCCATGGATCCCACAGCTCTCGCAAACGTAAATGTTGGATTTAACACTAATTTCAAATCTCATGACGAAAGTCCAACAATAGGCAGAAAGAAAGAAAGATTACTCAAATTATCGAATCTTTTGTTATGAGTGTATAAGGATTCTATGTTCCTCATATACTATTACAAGTAAAAAATCAAAAGTAAAGAGTAGGATGGAGTGGGAGGCTCTATTTCATTTCATTTCCCTTTCTCACCATTTATCTCCCTCATTTAAATGTTTTCAGTTTTTTTAGTTTCTTGAAATTTAAATTGGTAAATTCACAAAACATTAAGTAATGAGCATTTCATCATTTAAACTCTTAGAATAAATCACGAGACTTCGAATGCAAATATACCAATTAGAGATTTTCGCAAAACAACAAAATTTTGAACTAATGGAGTACTAAAAGGTCTAGCACAAGCATAGTTATCTCATAGATAACGATTCTTGGGTATTTCATAATCTATTCCTAACAATTTATCTTAATTGAAACCAAACCTACAAAAGTGTAAAACAAATTTGCTGAAGGCAAAAACACTACCAAGATGAATCAATTTTTCAGAATTAAATGCCAAACATGCTAAGAGTTAAAAATGTATTTCATTTATACATGGCTTATCATCTTGTTGTGTCATATCTTACCGGTGCACTACAAGAATAATAACAATTTATGTCAGTTTGAAAATTAACATTATATTAGTTAAAGTTCAAATGACATAAATGTTTATATTTATGACAATTTTAATTTAATGATTAGTTTTTATCTCACCTATAATAAATTTGTTATAACAATAGAACTATTTAATCCATTAATCTATTTTAGCTTTACCCCTATCAAATTCAAAAACTGTGATAAATGAAAAAATATAGGAACACTCGTTCCTGCCGCGTTGAAAAATTGAGTAAGCGGGCACTTCTCATTGTAACCCATTCCTAAAAACTCCTCAACTCTTATGCTCTCTTTCCTATCTCTCTTTCACTATCTCCAAAACCCGACAGAGCTATAGATCTACCCTCCAACCACTCAAGACCCACCATCAGAGTTTCTCTCAACGGTTTATGTTGTCTCGACTGCAGTGGATGCTAGGGTTTATCTGCACACCACCACTTAAAACCCATTTTTCTCCCAGTCTTCATAGAAGCATACAGAGGTAAGAAATCAAACTACATATGGTTCATTATACAACTTTTCTTGGGTTTATGTTTCAGCATTTCCTGTAATAGTCGTTGAAGTTTTATAATTAATAGGATTTTCTGCAAATCAGATTGTGCGATTTGTTTATGCCCACTTGAGCTTACATTTACACGAGTAATTTTCTTTGATTTTGTTAATATTATTAATGAATATAGCTCGATTTGTGTGATTTTTTGTTTTTCTCTATCTACATCTACAATCTTATATAGAGAAAGAATATAAACTATGGAAATCATGTTGAAATGCATATGGATGATTGTATGACGATTTATGATAATGAATTGATTGAAAGGAATGTGATACACATTTCTTAACTTTTGAAATTTCAAAAATGCTGATGTGGTTTACGTGTTTCACAAAAGTAGCGCACATAACCATACACATTAATAATGTCGACTTCATGGGGTTGATGGTGGTAGAAAAATCTAAGAAAGTTTAATATTTGAATGTTATGTCTTGCGAGTAATTTAGACTTGGAATTTTGCGATTAATTATCTTGTTCCAAATTTAATGTGTTTTCACTCTTTTTAAGATTGTTTATAATGTTATTGGGAGTGAGTTCATTCATTAGAAAATAAATTTTTACACATGTATATACATAAGTGATCTTACTTTTAGGTTTTGTGAGGAGCATCGTTTTTTTTACAATGGGACTACTATTTGTAAACATATGTTATTAATGAGATAATGCTTTTGGTTTATATCATTTATAAATTTAATCACTAATGTTGTCTTTTGTATAGATGCGTGAGTGGTTTCTAAAGACCAATAGTCATTCTGATGACTCAAAGTCATAGTGGACTTATTCATATAAATAACCCAATCTAAGATCATCCTATTGTTAGCATATCCTCACATCATCAAAACTAATTCACAAACGAGTATCTATTGATGTAATTGGTTCTTAGTGTTTTGTAAGATCAGTTTTTTCCATATTAAAGGTTATTTTGTGGAAAAGATTTGTTCTTAGGGTTGTAATACCCTGTCCCAAAAATTTGAATTAAATTATATATTGATTATAAATGAGGAGGAGTAAACTATAATTATAGAATTATTGTCGATAAAAATTGGAGAAAATTAAAATAATGAAACAAGGTCGTTCAAATGACATTGGGAGGTTCTTCGAATGACAATGGGCGGTCATTAGTAATGAGATGTAGGTCACGAGATATAGGGAATCAAACGGCATGCTACTAGTTTACCGTAGTATGTCACGCGAAGGATCGCAAGAACAATAGTTCGAACGGCATAGGGAAGTCATTCAAACGACCCAAGTTGTTGTTCGAACGATGATGGTCGATTGTTTAATCTCAGTTACCCTTGTGCGGTGTCACAATATTAGTCTTTAGATCTTTGATCTATCAAGCTCAGATCAACTTAGAAGGGGTAAAACGGGGTTTTTTACCTTAAGGATGGTTTTATTAAGGGTTGTTTTATGTGCTTGAGGTTATTTTGAGATTGGAGAGAGAGAGAGGCGGGCGGTCTTCCACCTCCACCCACCACTAAACCACCACTCTTCCACCATTTTTATGAGTAGGGTGATATTTGTTGTGCTTAGTATAAAATTTATTTTGCACATTTGTAATCTTGTAGTTAGACTATTTGAGTAGGGTGCATTTAGTTAAATGGTGTGGGTGTAGTTAATGTGTAGACGATAATAAATATTTTTATGAAATAAAAATGTTGAAAAAAATTATATTTTTTTAAAAACAAAGAATGAGTAGATATTTAAAGTTTTGAAATATTAAAAGTTGGTGTTTCAATGAAAATGGTATAGTTTCTAAAAAGATTGGTGTTAAGCATTTTATGAAATAAAATGTTTTGAAATGATGACTTATTTGTAAACATTGGTGGAATAATATATATTGCAAAAATGATGATTTTATAAAAAAAAGATAGACATTTGTTGGGTTTGAAGAAATCAAATGTCTTTTATGTCTTGAAACTGTGTTTTTACAAGTATAATAAATTTATAGAATAAAAAATGTATTTAACCCATCTAACTGGATTTTAGGATTAAAATCCATCTTCTCATGCATATAAACTTGTAGTATTTTGGTACTACGTGTATAAAAAAGTTTAAAGAAGATTTTTTTGGGTTTAAACAGGAAATAAGAAAGTTTAGAAATTCTTATCAAGTGTTATTGGGAGTGAGTTCATTCATTAGAAAATAAATTGTTACACCTGTACATAAATAAGTTATCTTAGGGACTATTATTTGTAAACATATGTGTTATTAATGAAAAAGTGCTTTTGGTTTATATCATTTATAAATTTAATCACAAATGTTTTCTTTGTATATATGCGTGAGTGGTTTCCAAAGACCAATAGTCATTCTGATTACTCAAAGTCACAGTTGAGTTATTCATATAAATAACCTAATCTAAGATCATCCTATTGTTAACATATCCTCACTTCATCAAAGATAATTCATAAGCGAGTCTTTATTGATATAACTGGTTGTTAGAGTTTTGTAAGATCATTTTTTTTCCATATTGAAGGTTATTTTGTGGAAAATATTTGTTCTTGGGGGATATTAAATAACATGTTTACTCTGTTTAGATGATATGGTATGTCATAAGCAATCAATGTGACTATGTTTAATGTATAAGAATATTCTTTTCTTCACGATCGGTCCCTTACCCAGGTGATAAGTCTATATAAGATATGGAAGGAAGCTTTTCTTTTGTTGTCTATAATATTAGAAATGGAAATGTGCTTGCGTCACTGGGATGTTTGTGTTAAGGTTTAGTTAATTGTAAAATCACACAATATGCCTATTTGAGTTTATCAAATGCATAAATAATCAAAATATGAAATGGGCTAAGATTGGCAGCTATTATTATGCATTATTGATGACATTATTGTTTCCCATTAAGTAAGATGTGCATTAAATCTTTGATAATCATCTCCGTTGTGTTTATCATTCGTATAAAGAATTAGTTTTATTTATAGGCATATCTTTTTTGTGTTTGATGTGTGTGTGGGGGGGGGGGGGGTGTTGTGTGACTATTTATGATGTTAGAGTGGTGAGAGTTAACACATAACATACGATATCATACCATGTGTAATGTAATTGTAGATGTAAGTATTGTAGTCACTGACGGAACTAATATCATACCACGAGTTCATGAGTGATTCTTAGAATTCGTGTGAGTTATGCCTCCTTTCATTAGCTACTGTCACTACAAGTAAAATAGTCATTTACGCATTTTTAAATTTTAAACTATGTCACAAAAGGTTTAGATGAGATAAATAACATTTACATAGAATTATTTAGCACATTTTGAGTATGAGTATGATCTTTTTTTCCAGGCCTTCATCAAGTTGATCTTTGGCACTCAATGACCATCTCTATAGGGCCTTCATCATATCTACATCTTTATTTCTACACACAGTGAGCTATCCTTTTCAATATTGTTCTCTAATGTTATACACGCACACATAGAGTCACACAAGCGCACAATCATGTTGAACGTATATGCATGTATGCTCTGATATTGGAACTCAATCATTCATTTCTTTAAATTTAACCTATTTGGGTCTTTAATATTTGTTTTATTATATTACGTTAGATCTTTGTTATATTGTTGTTTCTATTTCAAAACGAGTTTGTTTTGATTAGGGGATTGGTTATGGAGAAGGATTTGTTGAAATGAAGGTTTTGCTTGAGATTTGGAATTTATGTTATTGAATGTGATGGTGTTCATGAGGTATCAGTGGTATTGTAATTTATATTTCTATATCTAACTAATAATCAGGTCCATGGTTCAAAGTCTCAGTATTAGTCTATAACTCGAACGGTTAATTTTTGACTCGGTATCAATAACGGTCTCAGTCTCGGGCGATACGCAACTATACACTGTTTAGAGAACTCAAACAAGGTTAAAAAAAATACAGAAAAGTTTAGAATAATAAGAATAATAATGTTGATGCAAAAAACTAGACTGACCTAATTGATTGATCACGAATAAAAATGAGTAAAAAAAATAAAGAATTTTTAAAGTGGTTCGGCTGAAAGAAAATCCTATGTCCACTATTGTGTATTGCCTTGGGTTGGTTCAATTACCTCTTGTCTCATTTTGCTCATGTCCCCTGGGTGTAGGGTTTACAATGTATTTATAGCCCCTTGAGGGTGTAACGGCATCAGAATAATAAAGGATGGAATGATTTTATAACATAGGCACTTATATCTATACAATATTAATAATGTATACAACTATTGGCGATTCGCTGTCATTGTTGGTCGGGCTTCTTTCACATGTTGGTCAGCATTCCTTCAGTTGGTCGATGACTCGCCTTTACTGACACGGATTAATGCCCATATGGATAATATGTGTTCATACCTGAATGGCCCACGTACCAGGATAATTTTTTGTATCAACAGAAGCCCCTAATGTTTCATGCTTGAGGTTTTACAAGAGTATGGAATATTTAGATCTTAAAGTTGCTCGGGTAACAATTTTGAGGCTTGGTCGATTACCGACTTCCCATACTTGTAAATTTAATGATTTTAACTATAGGCATCTAATGTGGATGTTTTATTTGTAATTATCCACAACTTTAGCGAATCATTTTTTGGTAAATACGTATTTTCTGTATTTAGCCGCCAACAGTTCAATCTACGTTTCCTATTAATCATTACCTTTCCAATTTTTGAGGCGACCTATAAGGGAAGAAAAATCTACGATCATCTCTTACCTCAAACTTTCTGAGTTTTTTCTGTTGTTGTGTCTCCAAACTCTCTCTCTCTCTCTGTCTCTCTCTCTCGTGCAATCGTTTTATGTTCTTCAATTCTTGCTGAATCCTTAAATTCTGTAAGAATCTTTTCCCTTCTCTTTTTCTTCTTCATCAATCATGGTTTATCCTATTACTTCTCATGATGAATTCAGAAATGAATGGAATATCCCTTCATGGGTAGAACTAGAACATCCCTGTTTGTCCGCTAATCATTTTTCATTAGCTGAGGCTCACTGGTTTCCCTTTGTTTTTATTGTTGAATGTGGGTTGACTTTTCCCCCAAACCCATTTTGTCTTGAATATTGCCAATATTTTGATATCATTCCATCTAGGGTAGCCCCAAATACCTGGAAAGTAGTTAATGGAATATATAGATTAAAGAAATAACTCCATGGGACTCATCTAGGGATCCCAGAAATTATGTTCTGATATAAGTGGATAACTAGTGATATCACTTTCTATTTGAAAACTAGGGTTGTGAACAAAACATTAGTATTTAACCTTCCTGAATCTAACAGAAATTAATTCGAACATGGAGTAATTGTTAAAAATTGGAAACATTCTCCTTTGACTGGGAATGCTGAGTACTAGGGCCTAGGTGCCCACCACCTAGCAATGGGATAAGTTGAATTTGTTTATTTGTTTTTCTCTGCATATTCTGCTAACTGCTAATACTGATGTATACTTTGTTGACTTTTAATTACAGTTGATCAAAAAATAAAGTGTCTCAAGGAGAGTGACATTAACCTTAGAGAGTTGAAGTTCATCTGGGGCATTCATCATAAAGTTAGGGAAGAGCATACCAGATCAGCCTCATATTTGTTACATTATAGGAACACCATCACCTACTTTGTTGCTCGCCTAATTATAGTTGCACCCTCTCCTTTAATCAACCTTGACCAAGATCTCATCTCCATATCCTCTACCACCGCATCTGGCAGTGGTGAACCTGCTGTTGTTTCCTCTTCTCTAGATTCAGACTTACCTCTCATTGCTGCTATGGAGAAGAGGAAGTTTACCAATATCTTGGGTGACATAGTTACTGATGGAGCTAAAAATAAATAGGATGTTGGGAAGAAGCCCCCATCCAATAAGGAGAACTATCGGAAGAAGGCCTCATCCAATAAGGGGGATGTTGGGAAGAAGCTTCCTCCTAAGAAAGCTGATGAAAGCCACCTCAAGAGGCTGAAAAGAGGACTCCATTCTAGGTTGGCATAAGGGTCTTCAACCAACACCGACTAACTAGAGTTGGTGAATTTATCTGTTTTTGGTTCACTAGTGGCTCTCGGCCCTCGTTTGGCCAGATAATTAATAAATTCTCGTACATTTCCAGACCATAGGGGTGCTTCAGCTGCTCTGCCCTGATCAAAGTGTTCTAAAAGGGCTACTCAAATCCTAGCTCTGGTAATTTCTTTTGACTTATTTATCTATTTTTTTTATATTTCTAATATTAAATCGCCTTATTTTCTTCTTGCAATTTCTTGTTGACTTCAACAATATGTTGGTGAAGGATGATGCTTTGCTTTCTTCTTCTCAAGAGGTTGAAGAATCTTTTGATGAGCTTAAGAAGTCAGTGCTTGCCTCCCAACAAGCACTGGCCAATGAGTAAAAGAAATGGGAGAAAAAAATAAAAGTTTCAGAAGAAGATGCAGTGGCTGCTCGGGGCTAAGTTCTTGATGTGTAAAAAGACTTGGATGCTGAAAAAGTTAAGATCACCAAGCTGCAGAAGGATTTGGACTCCGAGAAGGCTCTGTTCATTGCTGAGAGGGCCAAAAGAGCTAAGTTCAGGGAGGTTGGCTTCAACAACGCTGGAATAAAGCCATTGGGTATGCTTCTTTGCAAATTGAATTTGCGGAGAAGAAATTATACAATGATGGTTGGTCGGCAGCCCTAGTGGAGGTCGGCAGTCCTCAAGATTCTGAACTCCTCCTCAGATATGATCCTGGGCTCTTATAAATATGGATGAGGAGATTGAAGATGATGGGGGTTCAAGTGAATCCCTTATGGTGTTGGATTCTGCTGACCAACACCAAGTTGTTGACTTCTCTGCTCATCCATCTAACAGTCGTCTGCCTTTGCCTTCTCCTGCTTCTACTTCTTCTGAACCTAACACAGACGTGAAGAAGGTGTAGATCTGCCTAAGCAACCTTTATTTTTCCTTTTCTTCTGCACTTGTAATTTTTTTTCTTTTTGTTGATGTTATGTACTTGACAGCTTATCAATGAAAAGAAATATTTTTTCTCTTTTGTTTGTCTTTTCTCTATACTTTGTACTCCGTTGTTGATTGGATATTCTTTTTGCTTTTAATAGTTCATAGATAAACTGGAATACTTCTCCTTTACTGACTCCAAGCTACTCAAGAGACGCAACGAATTTTTAAAGCTGGTCATTTATCTCTGACCGAGAAAGATCTACTGAAGTTGCTCGGGGAAGGTGTGTCTGAGCAAGCCAAGGAAGCCTATCTTCATCTGAAGTGCCTTCTTAATCGGATAGTGGCCAACAATGTTGCCTACTATGAAATAATTGAAGAGTTGCAAGAGGACCATAAGAAGGTTAAGGATCTTTTTCATGCTGACTATGAGAAGAAGTACAAGGCCTTGAGTGAAGGTTGGGGCTTTGAACAGAAGTTGGAAAAATTTGCTTCTCATTTTCAAAGACATGAATTTTTGCTCAACCGTAAAGTAAAGGAAGCCAGAGCCAATGCCAAGCTATTGGAGTGTGGAACCCCGCCCAATTAAATATAGGGTGATCAGTTATTTACCAAATTTAAAACAAAATGTTCAGTTCGTTCATTCTTAGCATCACTGTCGAAAAATTTATAAACATATTAATCACCTAATATAGAATGAAGCTAGGCGTCAAAACATTTTTCCTTTTTACATATAACCAAATAAAACCATTCATCGTACACAAGAATATACTAAATACTGAACATGAATCAAACACTGAAATAAATAAGACTGGGTGAAACCTCCCAGTTCCAAATTCCAATTCACAGACTCATAGTAAAATCTATCCAACTAAAAGAACGGTAAAGTAAACTGAAAAATAACTCTAATAAAAACATGGGCGACACATGCCCCAACTGTGATGTCTAGATAACTGAATGGAAATGATGGATGTGTCTAATGCAAGGACCTACAGCTTCCACAATAGCTACAGCACATAAAGTAATCCAAATCTCTAGTTTTGGTATCCCTGTGGCTGAGCACCTGATATAATACATATATATATAGCAAAAGAGAGAATAATTGCAAGAAACAGGTCAGAGCCCGATGTTTTAAAAATATTTAACAAGCATTTAAAACTTCAATGAAGCAAGTATTATGTGCATATTAGATATCGCTTTCTCACATGAGATTCTCACCTCTCATCTATTGTGCACGCCTAACGTACATCTAACCCACACTAGCTATGTTGCCCAGCCTAACTAGTTCGAAACCATAATATCACCATCTATGTTCTCCAGTAGTATACTCGTATTGCCTATCCAATACGTTAAAGAAATAGTTTATATCGCATAACTAAAAGTTCCATTGTTCACCGTTCGAATGATAAATCTTTTACCCACTAAGATTATTTTATTTCTCATTTATACTATATCTACTAATTTCACAAGTAGAATGTGACTCTATATTTATATAGGGATGATGTGACTGTATATTCATATATATACAGTCACATCATCCCTATATATATACTAATCCTGCACCCTTAGGTTAAAACCACTTGGCGCAAATCATTTTATTATTGTCACCATATCTACCAGTTTCACACAGTAGAAATATTCACAAGTTCATATATAAATATACATATAGTCACATCATCCCTATTCATATATATACAAATCATGCACCCTCCTGTAGCCGACTTGTTCTCTGTTAGTTCATAAAGTGCTTGTGTAATTAGGGCACAGACGCAAAGTCATGACAACCAGACTAGACTAATAACGTTACAAGCAGCGCAAGAAAAAGTCTGAACGCTTTCCGCAAAGATGTTGTTAGTTAGTCCACTTCGACAAGAAAGTGGGAAAAGGTAATGCCCTGCAGGCTTCTTTTGCACTATGAGATAAGGATTATGATCCTACTCTTCTTTCTCCCTTGACTTGTCTGTACTAACCTGAAATTTCATCCCTCTACCAGCATCACTATCGGTCAACTTCCAGTGCTTAATTAACTGCTCCATCAACAGAAACGACTGAAGCGGCTGCAGGAAGGTATGTTGCTTACTTAGATGCTACTGGTGGATCATATGTTCCCACCTATGTCTCTAGTGATGCTTCAACCTTCGTCCATGCTGCTCCTTCTGGGTATAGAACTTAGAAGGGTACTGATCCTGGACTCAGCGAGTGAACTAGGTTTTGGTATTCCTTCTCGAGCTTCTATTTCTTCCGTTAAAGGAGATTCGAGAAAAGATGGAATAGGAAGACGTGTTTCCAGAACGAACAAAATACGGGTTGAGAAGGGGGAGTTAGCAAAGTTAGACAATATTGGAATGGGCATAGGAAAATGTATTGATGTACCAGATCGGCTAATTCTCCCAGGTTGATGCGATGTATTCCACCAGTTGACTGAAGACTTGATTATTGGTATATCGATCGGCCCAGATATATTCCATACACATTATTCTCTCATTTCTACGTATAATATATTTAATTTGATTACTATCACTCATGTAATCTCCAAGGTCAACATACCGTTCCAATTATTTAAAGTATTATTTTCCAAATACTTCCTAAAAATTCTGCACTAGGCTAAGTCCATCAAATAGAAGTTTTCTCACTCAAATTAATTACGTAACTTAATTTGGGGTAAAAATGGAAATTTACATAATTTCTTTAGACTTGTCGCTCGAACCAGAAGCGTTGTCGCTCGAACCAGAAGCGTTGTCGCTCGAACGACTGCCATGTGTCATTCGAATGACTTTGCGTGAGATCCTTATCTCGCGCGAATGACCTTCGCGCGACTTCGCGCGAGACCTCCTGTCTCGTCTTCTTTCCCAAAATTTCTGCTTTTTTCCACCATTTACACCTCTAAAACCTCTAGTATTCAATCCCAAACAGCAAATCCAATTGATGTCTTAACATATCTAGATGGTTTCTAACAACGTAGAATCATTAAATCCTCACCATACATCAATTAAATATGAAATTCCCAATTTATTTAACAAGAACCCTAATTCTTAAATTAAGAGCATAACTCCCAAATTAAACCCAGATTTGTTCATGGAAAATTATCATCAATTTTTTATTGTAATCCTATCTACAAGAAGGGATTTAATCTCTTGAAATTTCAGTCCCAATATACGAATCCTAACATCAATTTTTTCTCAAAATTAACTTTCATAATTAATGGGTTATCACCTACTCTAACATGAACACAATTATTACTAAAAACACGCAAGTAATAAACACTTGCCTCGAATATGATGGTCTGATCCGTTGGTGATGTTGGTATAAATGCGTTCTTCTCTTCGCGATCTACGCGTTGATGGAATTTTCGATGTAAAAGCTTGAGCCTTTCTCCAAGAACACCTATGGAGTCCTTCTTCTCCCTCTTAGGTTTTCCCCTTTCTCACTTAGGTTTAGAATCTGATGGGAAATGCCTTACCCACGTACCTTTCTTATTTAATTACTGATTTTCGTCATTAATTAAACCCCCAAAAATCCAAATTACAAAACCCCTACGGGGTGTCAGTTTGGCCTAGAATATTCCGGAGTCCAAATAAAATATTCGGATAGTGTTTTCTGACTATCTCAACCCTTCCGGACTCAACGACGTACTCGAAATGACCATATGAGTTAATAAAAATAAATTCTCTTTTTATCCCAATTAATTAGTTCCGACACGACTCACACGCGTGTCAGACTTAAATTACAAAACTGCCGTATATTTCAGTCTCGGCAATTTATCAAATTTTTTAATTCCATATTACATATCACACAGTAATATTCAATAATTTTCAACAATAAGTATTAACCCTTGGCACGCTAGTTAATAATTATTTTAATCTGAATTAATAACAAATTAATTTCTCTCATTTTAATTTAATTAATCCAACAACAATAATTAATCATATAATTATTTAAATCATCAAAAAATACGAGGTGTTACATACTTCCCCCCTTACAACGGAATTTCGTCATGAAATTCGGAAAAAGTATACCAAAAATAGACAACGCTATAAAAATATTGTGCATCACATCCTTGCGCTCCTAAGTAAGCTACACCGTACCACCCATATAGTATGTTATAGATTACCCTTAATAATGAACACTTCACATGTTTTTGTTTTAAACTCCGGGTTACCCTATCATATAGGCTCTTACCCTTAAGTTCCACTAATTAAACTTTATTTTAGATATTCCATATATAGCCTTCTACTATTGCACCTTAGTAGATTTATCCTCCATTAGGATACATTGGACCTCATCTCGTGTCGTTCGTACGAGTAAATTAATTGTGCCATATATATTTCACATACAATATACATAATAATCGCAACTCTTCTCCGATATTTACGATTATAGCTGGTCCCCCACCTCTAACTATCAATTAGGACAGTAACCAAGTTCATCGTGCCATACCTCTATTGGCACTCTGCCCAAATGTGAATTCGTAGGAGTTATTGAACACAAATCCACTAGTGGGAGGTACTGCTCTCGTCCTCCCCGAAGATTTAAGAGTGCACATAAAATTTTGCTCTCCCACATCCGATTAGATCGCTTGTCCTGCCCATCCTTCTGTGGATATTAGGCCATACTCAATCGCATTTCAGTACCTATAATCTCACCATCTCATCTATATGAGAAGATCTTTGGGGATACTCTCCCATTCTCTAGTGGAAGAAGCCCCTACTGGTTTCGAATTGTCCACCTTTTTTCCAACAGTTAGGTGACCCACTGCAAGACTAACCTTGCAATAGTGCTCTACATCATAACCCTTCACCACTTTTATTTGGAACCTGATGCATTTTATACCTCTCGAATGTACTTCTAACCTTGATGCATGTGACTATGCCGCACCGCGTGACATAAATCTTGAAACGTAAGTCTCTAACAAATCTTACGGAATAAGATTCAGCTTACCTGACTACATGTTATCGAATTCACATAATAATCACAATCCACTGCTTGATTCAATCACCTAGGGAGCCCATACACCCTATGCCTCGCGCAACATTGTACAATTGATATGTAATTTTCTTACTTCAATTGATGTAGTAGGGGTGCACTCAACCACCCCACTAGTCATAACTTATTGAATCCTTCAATGGCATCATTGCCCTGTTCAGAATGATACTAAGACTAGGCGACTCTATTGGCCTTAAGTCATAATGGAATTATCAACTCTCAATTATATTCTTTTATAGGTATAATAACCAACGTACAAAACTTATGTACTATCAACCAAACTTCTCTCGAACTCCCGACGTTCGCTAGTTTCATGCGTGGGATGTTTCGCAAAGCGAAATTCAAACAAGAAACCCCCCTGATACACTTCTATCTAACCTAGTCGGTTGTCGAGGTCCGTAAGGCCTTCAGCCCATACTATGTACTTTCCCACGATATCTGTATTTTGACATAAAGGTCTACTCGTCCACTCTAATGACCCTAAAAATGTAACATGAAGCATGATGCTCTTACTATCCTAAGTATTTGGCGATACAAATATATAACGAGCTATATTTCACTGCTCAATAAAGAACACAATGTATCCTGAGTCTTATCAGTCAAATAAATTCCTACGCACCGGAATCACATATAACTAGACAACATTCTCGCTGAGGTCTATAATACCATGAAATTTTTCATATATACATATATCTGGGTCCAACCCTATTTCAGGTGGCGCCGCACAAAATCAAGATTTCTCCTCTCGGAGTATCCGACACGACAGTCATATCACTCAATTTACTATCATTTAACCACATGGTAATTAATCACTACACATTACCATAATATGCTCTACTAATGCTAACTCAATGCAGTAGTAAATTATAACAACAAAATATAACCTTAGGGCCCACCCGGTTCACTCTCGGGTGACATCAAAATGCTCCGCTATCAATGAGAAATACGTTTATAACAAGACTGCTATAACTAACGTTCCCACTCAACTCGACCCATAAGCGAGTTTTAGGGTTTCCAATTTACACATAAGTTGTGAGACACCCATGTCACTAGAATTTATCCTTTATTCACAAGGAAAAAGCAAAACCTCCCCAGTCTCGCCAAATCACGGGGTCTCAGCACGTGACTGCCAACACGACCCATGAACATCTGCGATCGTTATACATCTAGGATTTCATCCAATAGTTTGTCCCCTCTCATTGTGGACAATTTATTCCATCATGTGAATTTCATGCCCATTATTGAAACGTTGGACCAAAATCTCTAGGCCTCAATTATGGCTTTACTAAGCTCCCGTTTACGTCCTGGGCCCCGTCGACCCTCACATACTATATGCTACTCTTGATGTGGACTCCACTGGTCCAACCTGAATCCATCACTCCCGGTTTGTAAGTCTCATGAGCCTAATTCTCTTGCCCCAAAATTGTATACATTATATCATACTATATACAATTGTATACATTATATCATGCAACTTCTACTTTTTCGGGATCAATTTATTTTAAGGAGTTTTTTATGTTAGTCCTTAATCAATGATTTTTTTTAACTTAATTCACTAAAATATTTTTTGGGTACTAAATTCCCTCACCCTTAATATATGCTTAGAAGTAAGAGTATGCATGAACTTAACACTAATGGTGTCCCTGACCCCAAAAAAATTAGTACAATTTACAATTAAATCCCATACAAACAAATTTCAAACGTTTAAAATTAATTTTTTATTAGATTCACTTATTATGTCAACTTTCACAAGAAGAGAATTATTGAACCTAAGTATTTAAAATTTTTCAAAATTCCTTTAATATTTAAAATTTGTTTGCAACTTAAGAGTAATGTTCCCAAAAAATTATTGATGACGAAATAAAGCCAAAAAATATTCATATTACGGTGTTTGGGGAAAATCACATCTTCTTAAATTTCATCCCGTGCCGAATTAAATCTTGGCTGCACAACCCCTCTCAAATCAGCTGCCTCTCTCAAGTATACGAGTGCTCGACCCCTAAGCGACAGCATATATTGAACTCAAAATAATGAAACGCACAAGGTAGCTATACATCACAACTCAACAATATAAACGGAACAAAGTAACTATAACAACAGGAGGTCACATATATAAAATGTCATCTGTTTAGTACAATTGAACTACTCCCTCACACAAGCATCAAACTAATATCCTCACAAAGCAGAAAGCAACCAAGTTTCACCAAGACACCAACCATGACCATAAGACACATATATCCGACAAATCCAAGAAATGGATTTGCAGGATTGATGTATGTCTCTCTTATTTAATTAAGAAGCTTAGTTATATATATGTAGTGTCTCTCATAAACATTTTAAGTAGTAATAGTAATAGAATAGTTATTGTTGCTGCTTTGTTTGGCACTCTTGCATTTAGTCATCAACAGTTGCACGGATCACAAGTGCAGTTTGGTCCGCACTTGCAAGCATGTCCTCCTTCTGCCATAAAGCTCATCTCTGACCCCTCAGCGTACCTGTAACAATACGTACTCTATTATTTTTTAGACTTGTATTTTGTAAAATGTTTTGGGTGTTTCTATTGTTGAATTTGTTTATTTGCACGAATATAAAGAATGAGAATTATACATACATCTTCGTTGGTGCAACCCCCTCAATGATGGTTGCAGCTGTGGTGTTCTCAATGTCGGGGTACATCCCGCATCTGCAAGCCAAAGGTTAAAAATATAAAAAAAAGTTAGGGTCCGTTTGGTTGCAAGTGGGCAAAAGAGTGGGCATGGCAAAATTTGCCTAGGCAAATTTTGCCTAGGCAAATTTTACCTAGGCAAATTCAGATGACGCTATCAAACAACATTAGGCGAAATTAAAGTCAAACCAATTAATTTATTTAAAAACAATTTTTATATTATATTCAAAAATGTTAAAAATAGTTTTTGCAATATTTTTATATTACAGTTTTAAAAAAAAATTGTAAAACGTTTTCTTAACAATTTTTTTTAATACAAAACAATTTTTAAATATTCACAACAGTTTTTTTTAACTATTTAAAATATTTTTTAATTTTGTTTTTAAACTTTAAAACTGTTTTTATATTATATTCAAAACAGTTTTTAAAATTGTTAAAAACTATTTTTACAATATTTTCATATTACGTTTTTTCAAAAAATTTGTAAAACATTCTCTTAACAATTTTTTATAATATCAAAAATAGTTTTTAAAATATTACAAAACAAATTTTAAACATTCACAACAGTTTTTTTAAACTATTTAAAACAGTTTTACAAAATATTTTTAGAAACTTTAAAACAGTTTTTATAATATATCCAAAATAGTTTTTAAAAATGTTAAAAACTGTTTTACAATATTTTTATATTACGATTTTTCAAAAAATTTGTAAAACATTCTCTTAACAATTTTTTATAATATTAAAAGCAGTTTTCAAAACATTACAAAACAGTTTTTATATATAGTTTTTTTAAATATTTAAAACAGTCTTTAAAATTATTTTTTAAAACTTTAAAACTGTTTTTATAATATATTCACAACAGTTTTTAAAAATGTTTAAAACAGTTTTTACAATATTTTGTTAATACGGTTTTTTAAAAAAATTGTAAACATTTTCTTAACAATTTTTTATAATATTAAAAACAGTTTTTGAAATATTATAAAACAATATTTAAATATTCATAACAGTTTTTTAATTATTTAAAACAGTTTTTAAATTATTTTTTAAAACATTAAAACCGTTTAAGAAGTTGGCAAATTTGTGGGCAAATATTTCCCACTGAAATAGGTAAGCAAAATTTGCCCACAGATTGTGCATAGGAGGTGTTGTACATTGGCAAATAATGCCTAGGCAAAATTATGCAACCAAACAGCCAAAATGTGGGCAAATGGACATATTTGCCAACTTTTTGGCATTTGCCTAGGCAAATTTTGCCAAACAAACGGACCCTTAATGAACATACATGCGTGGGTAAACTTATTATTTATTGGGTCATGTTCAAGGCACTTAAAACATGTCTTCCCACCAAAGCAAAATTTTATTCACACCAAAAACTAATTAAAAATTTATTTCAAATGTCAAATTAAGAGGCACCACCAAGAGTCAAAGTGGACCCGTAAAAATGAGTTTTGGCCGCGAAAATGAGTTTGATAGAGTCACTGCTCACCGTGGAAAGCTACGACCACTTTCTTCCATGAAAAGCCCTTGGTGAGAAAAAATGGCTTGAGTTTTTATTAGGTTTCTGGGAGACATTTTGGGGTGCCTTTAGCACGCTTATTTGTTTTTACACATTTACAATTTTTAACAAGAACAAAAATTATAATTTATCCACTGAGTTTGCAATTTTTCTTAGAAAAAACAAAGGAGAATAAAAATTAAAAGGCCAATGGGGCTTTCTAGAAAAAAGTACAGTTAACTACTCAATGACTCTTCACAAAGACAACTGCACATGTTCAATGAACAGCCACAAATATTGTAGGGTCAGCTCTTTATTTAGACTAGAACACGTAACCTTCTTTTTTTTTTTTTTTTTTTTTTTGGGTGAAACCTTATTTTTTAAAGGGTCCCGAGGTCTTTGCCTATATGCATAAAAATAATGATAGGCACACCGTATGATAGGATAGTAGTACCAATTTACTTATATCATCGCTACTGGTAGTTTGATTAAGTAACACTTACTTTGATAATTTCATATATAATTTTACCAAATTATAGGGAGATGGTTGTAAAATTTAAATATATGGTGTTGAAAAAGAAAAAGGTTGGTTGGAGAAAATAATGAAAGCGGCATGTTCTCCTTCGAAAACATTTATGAGTAGTTGAGTGTCACTAACCAAAAGAACTGTATATTTACATATAAGGTTATCAACTAGCAAATATCGATAGAATGACGCAATCGAGCAAGCAAGTTGGTTAGGAGCAAGACGGTGAAAACAAATATATATACCCGTTACAGCCGGTGCCACAGCTGCAGCCAGAACCACACCCACACTTTCCTCCGCAGCAAGACATATTCTTCAAATGATAATTTAAGGTTATATCTATTGATTGATTTCTCTCAAACACAAAACTCAAGCTTGACTTCTTAGGTGAGGTGCTTAGCTCCTACTTATAGCTCACGAGAGAAGAGGAGGGTGTCTATCCACCGTACACGTGTATTAATCACATGGGAGTTGGGTATAATTGTTGCTTTTCCCCACTACCTCTCGTTGTCTTGTCACGTGTCAAGCCGTATTTAATCCCTATACCTCTACCATCTTTCGTAAATTAGAACGTATCCCAAATCCATAAGTAAAATAATTGAAGAAAGTTAGGCTTATGTATGTGACGCAATTACAGTTGGATAGCATATTTTATTATTATTTGAGTATTAAAATAATTTAAATAGAATTGGGCAAGAAAACATATCATATGACGACGTCTGATCGTGTTTAACATTAACAAAGGGGAGGTGATATTTTCACCCAAAAATTATTTTTATAATATTACTTTCTTCAAAAATATCATCAAATCTCATTTGATTTGCCAAAATATTTGAATGAATTGTAACTATTAGGAAAGTGATTATCAAGAATTTTTTTACAAGAATTCTCTGCTTGGTTAATCAATAAATTTTTATTGAGAATCAAAATTTTGTGTTTGATTCATGCATGAAAATTTACATAAAAATGTATAATATATACCAATAATACCTTTTAACAATTATATGTATATAGACAATATTGTGGTTTACTATTTATAAATGTATGAACTCAAATATTCTTTTTTGAAAAATATATATTTTCAATATTTAACAAATATAATAATTTATTGTAGACATGTGTGTATTATATTGTAAATTAATCAAATTAATTATTACATGAGTAGAAGAAAATGTCAAAATAAAATTTGTTCGATTTTAAATTTAATACAAACTTATATAACAAAATTATCTTCAAAAAATAAATATTTAGATTTTACGACTAGTTTTTATAATTTAATATTTTTAAGGGCATTTTTGTCTTTCACAAAAATTATTTGTAAAGATTCCCATAAGAAAGTAAGAATCCCACCTATATTGGATGGATTTTTGAAAAGCCCCAATTTTTAAATAAAAATTCTTTTATACTTCAAAAAGTAGTAATTTCTTTTTTAATTATGCGGAAGCATAAGGTGATGGTTCAAATAAAAAAAATTTAAAAAATTTAATTTTTCTCAAATTAAATTTAAACAAAGTGAAATTAAATTAAAACACACACACTTATTTCAATTTCACGTAAACACAATTAATTAACCCAAGTTCTAGAAAATTTGCCTAAGTCATATTTTTCAATTTTACCAAATTAGGCCAAACCAATTTTATCAAATTAAATTAAATGACTTGAATAAAATTAACTAAACATTACCCAATATTTAATTTCGCACCAAATTAAATATGTAGTGATTACAACCAAATTTTATCTTGAATTACCTAAGCATGCGTTCTCGATGAGTATAGCAAGATAAAATAAACAATAAATCACTACGCCGCGATGTACGAGGAAAAACCCATAATGGAAAAAAACCTCGGACGACCCTAGCCTCAAATCCACTAAGTACGGAATTTACAAATACAAACAAGATGACTTGCAACACTCGACTCGCTCCCTCTCAAGCCCCGACGCGTCTTCTTGTATCAACCTCTGCCTAGTGAATAACCACGGAGCTCCACCGCGATCTCGGAATCTACCGATCGGACTTTATATGGTCACCATCACCCAAACTAGGAGCCTTTCTCCAAGTGGGTAAATCAATGCAAACTTCTTCTTCTTTGTGGGATGTAGAAGCAAACCCAAACGTCTCTTCAAACGGTAAAGATGAAAAATCGGTGCCAACTCCAAGCAATTTATATATGTATGGAAGCTTGGATAAACAAACAACAATTGGGTGTAACACAAGTGTTTAAGGATTTTTCTTGAAAACTAAAACACTTTAAACATTGAACTTTTTCTACTTTTAATTTCTCTCTCAAAACACTCTCTTAGAGGTTGTTGGATATGAAAAAGTTAAGTTAAAAACTTTGGTTCCCGCACTTAGATATTCTGTCAAAAGTTAGTGGGGTAAAGTAGTGGAAAAAGTGGTAAAAACTGCTCAAAACTGTCAAATACCTGTTCCCGTCAAATCTCGTTCGAACGACATTTTCGTTCGAACGAGGCTTCTAACGAAGTTCCAGTGTGAACTCGTTCGAACATCAAGTTCGTTCGAACGACACTTCGAATGACATTCCAGTGGCCATTGTGAGAACTCGTTGGCAAACTCGTTCGAACGACATTGTGGTTCGAACGGTAAACTCGTTCGAACCACATTTCGAACGAACGTCGAAAAAGTTTAAAAAAATCGATTTTAGCCTAGAAACTTCATAAACTTGATTTTAAAGTTTTAATAAAATCTTTCTGAAATTAAACAACAGTTTTAAATAAACATTCACCCAATATAAAATGTTTCAAGCTCCTATATATATATATATATATATATATATATATATATATATATATATATATATATATATATATATTAAAATGCATTCATACATTAGGAGCAATGGAAACATGTTGATGACGTAGAAATGAGGCACATTAAACTCGGCAATTTGATGAAGCTTTATACTCTTGGTCGCTACGTCTTCAACAAATACGTCATAGGCTTGAAGGATGATCAATTAACTTTATCCTATGACTCAAACGTTTTTGTCCGGAATTGAGCCAAAACTACAAAAGACTCAATTGAAAATTTGTGTCCTTACAAATCTCCCCCTTTGCCTATTTAGGGACAAAAACCAAACAAAAATCCTAAAAGGCAGTCAAGCTCTACTATACTGAAAAAAATGTCCCACCCAAAATAAAAATATAATGCTTGACTCAAACAACCCAAAGGATCAAAATCTTTGCCGGTGAAAATTGCCACTTAGAGTAGAATTCCTGCACACTTAATCAAACACATTAAACGCATAGGGAATATCAAAATATTAAATGCAATTAAATAATTATTCCCCCGAAATTAATTCTCCCCTTTATCAACTATAATCAACCTAAGAAGATAGCGACTCCCCCTAAGTTAAATCTCCCCCAAACTAAGATACGATTACAATAGAATTATATACCATTTCTCCCCCTATCATTCTCTCCCTTTTTGTTCAGGAATAGAAAAAGGCTAAAGAATCAAAAAATTAACTTATCTTCCCCAATTAAAGCATATACACCATCTAAACTAAGCAATGGATAAAGAAAATGGGATAACAAGCTAAAACATGCAATTGCGCATAAAGTGATGAGAACATTAAAGCACATGGGCAACAAAATCATAACTAATCCAACAAATAATAATGGATACCAACTAGGATGCAAAAAAATGATACCAATATGATACATAAAGAATTCAGCATGCGATGTCAACAAATAATGCAATAAGATGGATACCAATTATGAATTAAAGCATATATGGACTAGAAAGCAAGGCAAAGTCCAAAAGTAAAATATCAAATATATGTATACATAATATATACCTAATAGACTCAAGTACATATATATAGATATAAACACACAAATGACACAAAATAAGATAAGCTTTTCACACTCATATGGCAAAAATGTGTCATATGGAAATGATAGTGTTGGGGTGTGAACTAGCAACAATTAAATTTAGACCCAATCACTTAAAACATGTTCACGGAGTTCTCAATTGATTGCAAACTTCATCACATTTGAATATAACCTCATGTGATAATATAAATTGAACTCAATGAACAAACATACACTATGCATACAAGCCTAGCATGTTGATGATTCTAGAAACCACTAGAGTCATGACATTGAAAACTCAACTAGGATAAAATGGACATTGTGCAAACCGTTGATATACCATCCAATTCTCCCTCAATAAGCATATATTATTGTTGAATGAATATATCAATCAAACATAGGCCTTGAAAATTATTTTTCTTTTTAATGCCATATTTCTTTTTAGGCCTCTGGACCACGTATTTCTTTTAGGTCCAAACAAACGGTGGCTTACTATTCGCAAAGGATAATAAATCCTTTCGGAGCCCTTCCCCGTGAACATTTATATTTATCATTTTATATTTCTCACACATATCTCACGTGCAACGGATTTTGACATGCACTAGTCCTCCTAGGTCAAAAATATGTGGATGACAAGATTGGTAGGAGAACACCTCACAAAGCTCAAATATAACATGTGACGATTAAATTTCAAAAGAGCTCGTGCATGTGTGAATAGAGGCATATAAAAATAGAATCCATTATATTAACACAAAATCCAACTACTCCATGTAAGCATGGTAAAGAACATAATAAGTATTGACAATCTAAACCAAAAGTTCTAGCCACATGGGAGCATAAAAGATGGGATTCAAACACAAGTATATGTCACATAAAGTGTGTCAAACTAAAATACACACAAAAGAAAATCTTTTTGAGTTTTTAAAATTTTTAACCAAAAATAGAAATATATACTCAAAAGACAAACAAAAATCATTTGAATTTTTCATTAAGCTTAAATTACCAAGAGATAAAAACCCAAATGATAAACAAAAATCTTTTTGTATTTTTCATTTAATGCAAGCAAAATGAAAGAACTAAAATACAAAAGATAAACAAGTCATGATTTCTAGCATGAGATATGAAATAAAGAAATGACTAAAAAATGACTAAACATGCATACACCTAGCAATGATATATAATATGGAACACAAAAAGATCGAGTATGCAAACAAAACTAACACATTAAACCTTTAGATTTTACAAAGGAGGAAGCATGTGAAAGTAAATGAGAGTCAAAAACCATATCTTGTAAAGCTACCAAGTCGGATATCCTAACCCAAACTAATGATGAGTGACTATCTTGAGGTGTAGAAATCTTGGCTACCTTGTTTGCCTTACGTTGGGATCTTTTAGAAAATCTTTTAAGATCAAAACAAAATTTCTTAAGATAATCTTTTTTACCACAGTGTGCACAAGTAAAAATATATCGAAAATTGGTACTTAAGGATTGATCTCTAACGACTTTCCTAGGTGATTCTCTAAAAACATTGGCAAGTATCGAAGCCTAAACCACAAGTGTCATTTTTAATTTGGACCGTTCCTAAAATTTTATCTAGTTTCTCCGAACGACACTCCAAATCAAATTTGACTTTTCTAGATTCTTTTAATTTATTTTGTAATTCTAAAATGTTAAACTCTAATAAAACATTTATCTCTTCAAACTCAAGAAGCTCATTTTTCAAGGATTCCATTAAACCTCTAAGGTTATCTCTCTTGCCTTCTACATATTCTAGCTTCTCTCGAAGAGTCCTCTCACGTGTCCTAAGGTCTTCTACCAACATACTATTATCAATGACCTTGACACGCTCTTTTAAACTTGCTTCTAACTTCAAATTTGCTCTTTTTAATTTAATAGATTCATCATAAAGTTCTTGAAAAGCATTTTGAAGTTCACTCACATCAACCTCATCATTTTCATCATTCTCTCTCTCTTGTTCACTCTCACTACCATAAAAAACAAGGGAATCATAAACTTTGACCTTGGAAGTGTCATGTGTGAAAATTTCATCAATAGATGAGTGCTCACTATCACTAACATGACTACCCATAAAAGCCACAAAGTTGGGCTTAGTGGGGGAATCGGGTCCCTCTTCATTATCACTATCGCTAAGGGTCACATTAAAAGAAATTGGTTTCTTACCCTCTCTCTTTAGTTTAGTGGGGCACTCAAATGCCCTATGGTCATACCCTTCACAACCAAAATATTTTTCTGACTCGTCCCTATTTACGTTTTCATTAGAAGTTTTAGGGATCTTCTCGGCTTTGTTATGCCTAGGTTTTTCAAATTTCTTAAAATCATTTTTAAATTTATCTTTGTTCAATTTAAGAAATTTTTGAAACTTTCTAGCAAACATAGCCATCTCTTTCAAGTCACTATCACTTTCACACTCTACTACTTGTTTTTCCTCTTTTTGTGCTTTTAAAGTAATGCCCTTTTCAATTTTCTTTTCGGTTTTAGAGGAAAACATGTCCAGTTCATAGGTTTGTAAATCACCTACAAGCTCTTCTAATTTCGTAGAGGCTAAAGTTGGTAAAGAATTTAAAACGATCACTTTTGGAATAAATCTATCGGGTAGGGACCTTAAAATTTTCTTTACTACTCGGTTGTCGGGTATTTTTTCTCTTAAGTTAAAAGATGAATTAACAATATCGAAAAGTCTAGCATAAAATTCATCAAAAGTTTCTTTTTTGTTCATTTTGATAGTTTCAAATTGAGTGGTGAGGTTTTGGAGTTTCGAAGCTTTTACGACACTTGTACCTTCATGAGTGAGTTGTAAAATATCTCATGCTTCTTTAGCGGTCTCACACGTCATAATTCATCGAAATTCATCCGATGTGACAGCACTAAACAAGGCGTTTAAACCTCGGGAATTAAACTTTGAAAGTTTAAACTCATTCTCACTCCATCTATCGGTCGGTTTGGGAACACCTTCATTTTTTACTAAATGAGTTGGTGGAGACCACCCGTCAACTACAGATAATCAAACCCTCTCGTCAATAGATTTAAGTGCCGATTTCATACGCGCTTTCCAGTACGCGTAGTTAGAACCATCGAAAATAGAAAATTTTGAAAATGGGAAAAATTCCATTTTGGCCAAAAATATTTAAAGGATCTTAACGAAGTAAATTTATCGCTTTGGCTCTGATACCAATTTGAAAAGCCCCAATTTTTAAATAAAAATTCTTTTATACTTCAAAAAGTAGTAATTTCCTTTTTAATTATGCGGAAGCGTAAGGTGATGGTTCAAATAAATAAATAAACTTAACAAAATTTAATTTTTCTCAAATTAAATTTACACAAAGTGAAATTAAATTAAAACACACACACTTATTTCAATTTCACTTAAACACAGTTAATTAACCCAAGTCCTAGAAAATTTGCCTAAGTCATATTTCTCAATTTTATCAAATTAGGCCAAACCAATTTTATCAAATTAAATTAAATGACTTGAATAAAATTAACTAAATATTACCCAATATTTAATTTCGCACCAAATTAAATATGTAGTGATTACAACCAAATTTTATCTTGAATTACCTAAGCATGCGTTTTAGATGAGTATAGCAAGATAAAATAAACAATAAATCACTACGCCGCGATGTACGAGGAAAAACCCACAACGGAAAAAAACCTCGGACGACCCTAGCCTCAAATCCACTAAGTATGGAATTTACAAATACAAGCAAGATGACTTACAACACTCGACTCGATCCCTCTCAAGCCTCGACGCGTCTTCTTGTATCAACCTCTGCCTAGGAAATAACCACGGAGCTCCATCGCGGTCTCGAAATCTACCGATTGGACTTTATATGGTCACCGTCACCCAAACTAGGAGCCTTTCTCCAAGTGAATAAATCAATGCAAACTTCTTCTTCTTTGTGGGATGTATAAGCAAACCTAAACGTCTCTTCAAACGGTAGAGATGAAAAATCGGTGCCAACTCCAAGCAATTTATATATTTATGGAAGCTTGGATAAACAAACAACAATTGGGTGTAACACAAGTGTTTAAGGATTTTGCTTGAAAACTAAAACACTTTAAACATTGAACTTTTCCAAATTTTAATTTCTCTCTCAAAACACTCTCTTAGAGGTTGTATAATATGAAAAAGTTAAGTTAAAAACTTTGGTTCCCGCATTTAGATATGCTGTCAAAAATTAGTTGGGTAAAGTAGTGGAAAAAGTGGTAAAAACTGCTCAAAACTGCCAAATACCGGTTCCCGCCAAATCTCGTTCGAACGACACTTCGAACGACATTCCAGTGGCCATTGTGGGAACTCGTTGGCAAACTCGTTCGAAAGACATTGTGGTTCGAACGACAAACTCGTTCGAACGACATTTCAAACGAACTTCCAGAAAGTTTGAAAAAATCGATTTTTAGCCTAAAAACTTCATAAACTTGATTTTAAAGTTTTAATAAAATCTTTCTGAAATTAAACAACAGTTTTAAATAAACGTTCACCCAATATAAAATGTTCCAAGCTCCTATATATATATATATATATATATATATATATATATATATATATATATATATATATATATATATATATATATATATATATATATATATATATATATATATTAAAATGCATTCATACCTTAGGAGCAATGGAACCATGTTGATGACGTAGAAACGAGGCACATTAAACTCAATAATTTGATGAAGTTTTATACTCTTCGCTGCTACGTCTTCAACAAATACGTCATAGGCTTGAAGGATGATCAATTAACTCTATCATATGACTCAAACGTTTTTGTCCAGAATTGACCCAAAACTACAAAGGATTCAATTGGAAATTTGTGTCCTTACAATTTTGATTCCACCCACTTTCCCACAACGAAGGTAATCTGATTCCATTGGGGCCCACATTCTCATGCAACTTAACCTCACACTAAATGCAATAATCTTACACTTTCTCAGGAATATTCGGAAGGAATTAGATTCCACCCAAATTTACTACGAACCAAACAAAGCCTCAAAGTCAATTATACATTTTACTAACATAAAAAAAAACTTAACTCCACAATTTCAAACTCCAATATTTAAACCTAGAATTAAAATATACTTCATTTTTTCATCCTTCTCTCTCTCTTCTCTTTTCTCTCTACTACTAACACTCTACACTCTAACTCCATAACTTCACAATCAACCACATCCTCACTCCATAACCCATAAAATACGCAGGTATGTATTTCAAATCTATATACTTGTGTTTTCCTACATGTTTAATTTATATACTTGTATTTATAGATGTCTAAATTATAAACTTGGTATTTATACATGTCCACTCTATAATCAAACCCTAGTTTTGGTCCAAAATGAATCCTACATTAATGTTGAAAATAAAATCCTATTTTTTATGCATCTCTTCAAACTGGATTCCTCGCGGTCTCCCATAACCGTAAGTGGTTATTTTTCACTGCCAAGTTCAACCGTAGTACTCATATTCACAGTTAAAGTAGACCAACAAAGTTTCCATAATAGTGACCTAGGTTAGACTTGAATAGTTAATAACTTACGATTTGGATTTGCCGTAATTTTCAACAACTCACGGCTTAACTAGGCCGCTGATTGCACCAAATCACGGTTTTGAGTGGTCGTGTACTCCTTCCCCGTTTAATTTGTTAAGTTTATATTTTAAATTCTTATTCCCATATTTTATTGCAGATCCTTAAATCGATATAGTTGGTAGACCACATGCGACTGCATTTGTGACTGCATCGGTGATTAGGTGCTAGGCAACGAGGTGTGCTAGGTATACTCGTTCAATATCTAAATGTTCATCTGTAATCCCATTTGTTTAAATTTAATTTCTTTTATACGAGCATGTCAATTATTAGTTATCTAAAGTTCCCTTTACAATAATATATTTTCAAATATTAATAAATTTATTTATTAGTTTTGTTTTTCCTCTGGATGATCTTGCTCACTTAGCTGCATTTCAGACCCGATATTATGTATAAATAATTACAGAATATCGGGTCTGAAATGCAACTAAGTGAGCAAGATCATCCATAGGACAAGCAAAAATAATACTTAAATTTATTAATATTTGAGAGATTAGTATTATAAAGGGAATTCTAGATAACTAATAATTGACACACTAGGGTAAGAAAAAATAAATTTCAAGAAATGGGAGACGTAACTATAGATATGAACGTGTACACCTAGCAAACCAAGTCACCTACCACGAAAGGATAAGGACGAACCAGAACCTAACACAAGATGTGCCTTACAACTTCACGAAAAAAAGAGCGCCCAACTTCATTACTTTGTTTAAAAAAATGTAATTTTTGGGTCTTTGTGCCTGTTAAAAAATGTGATTGTTGGTGTTTAGCTTTCATTATTATAATTTTATTGCAGAAAAAAATTAATGGAATTTCGTATTTCGCTGTTTCATTCAGGTGTGTGTGTGTGTGTATGTGTGTGTGTATGTGTGTGTGTAATTAAAGTGTGTAAATTCAGTGACATTTCAAATAAGATTGTAATTCAAACATATTATGTCGTGAAAATAAAATAAACATGTCATGGATTATCGGATGTCATGGAAGCTTTAAATGTCATTGAAACAAAATAAACATGTCATGGATTATCGAATATCATCACTACACCAAAATGGGTAAATTGTTACCTTTCAGCCGGCCAGCCTTGTCAAGGTCATTGACCGTGACAAAAAACACGCGTTTTATGTCACGGTCATTGACCTTGACACGACCGTGATAACTAATTATCACGGTCAATGACCGTGACAAGAACGTGACAAATTCACTTGTCACGGTCGTGTCACGATCATTGATCGTGACAATAATTTAAATAGTTGTCACGGTCAAAGACCTTGACACGACCGTGACAATATTTACAGCTAAAACGCTACCCCCTTCTTTTTCCCCACCGTCGTTCCCTCCTCTCTCTCTCTCTCTCTCGATGCTGCTCTCTCTCTCTCTCTCTCTCTCTCTCTCTCTCTCTCTCTCTCTCTCTCTCTCTCTCTACTTTCAGGTCGATTTTCTCTCTCTCACTCTCTTCCATTTATATATATTTGTGTATATATTTATGTGTGTATGTGTATATATATATGTGTGTATGTGTGTGCGTGTGTGGGGGGTGGGGCAGGGTGGGGGTAGGGGTAGGGGTGGGGCGGGGTGGGGCAATGTGTGATGGGGGAGGGGGTGGGGGAGGGGGGCAGGGGGTGGGGTGGGGTGGGGTGTGTGTGTGTGTGCGCGCGCGCGCGCGCGTATAAGTTCTTGTATAACACACTTAAATTACCACCTCTAAATTTAATTAGAGTAAAGATTTATAATAAATTTACAACAAAATAAAAAGTTATTGAAGTAATTTACCCGTGGTATATAAATTCATAAAACATAAAAAGTAAAATTAAAATTGCTTAAAACACCTCATATAGATTGTTATATAACATATATATATATATATATATATATATATATATATATATATATATATATATATATATTGCACACATGTATATATAATCAAACTTTTTTTAGGGTTAGCACACCATCATTCAACTTGCCATAATATTTTAAGTTATAAAATGTAACTTGTTAACTATTAGGAGCCATCAAACCTATCAAGGCTTTGAAATTCTAAAGGGGGGCCATGGCCCCCTTTGGCCACAATATAGCTTCGTCTCTGCGCGTAGGTGCGTAGGTGTGCGTGTGTGTAGACATCAATTTTATAAATAATTGATAATAGTTGAATAATAATTGGATAATAAATAATTGATAATAGTTGGATAATAAATAATTGATAATAGTTGGATAATAACAGGGGGTGGGTAGGGGTGGTGTGTGTGTGTGTGTGTGTGCCTGTGCGCACGCGTAGGCAGGGACGAAGTCAGGAATTACACTTATAGGGGGCCGGGCGGACAGATAGACACATTATGGTTGGTTGACCGAACCAATTTTAGTCGATTTTATTTTGATCGGTTTGATTGTTGACTAATTTTGGCTTAGGGTTTTATCTCGATTTCAGTAATATATGATGAATTGAATTTAATTAGTGAAAATTATTTTTGACGAATATATTAAGACGACTTGCATGCAATACGAAGTTAGTGAATTAAGATTGATCCTTTTTTACGAACCAAAAAAAATTGACATGATCAAAAAACACAAATAATAAACTCCGATTTTACTTATATATGACACAAATAATCATATTTAATTGCTTACCGTGTAGAAAAAGTGACAAATATATTTTCATAATTATATATGATTTTGTATAAGTTCTTGTATAACACACTTAAATTACCACCTCTAAATTTAATTAGAGTAAAGATTTATAATAAATTTACAACAAAATAAAAAGTTATTGAAATAATTTACCCGTGGTATATAAATTCATAAAACATAAAACATATATATATATATATATTGCACACGTGTATATATAATCAAACTTTTTTGAGGGTTAGCACACCATCATTCAACTTGCCATAATATTTTAAGTTATAAAATGTAACTTGTTAACTATTAGGAGCCATCAAACCTATCAAGGCTTTGAAATTCTAAAGGGGGGCCATGGCCCCCTTTGACCACAATATAGCTTCGTCTCTGCGCGTAGGTGCGTAGGTGTGCGTGTGTGTAGACATCAATTTTATAAATAATTGATAATAGTTGGATAATAATTGGATAATAAATAATTGATAATAGTTGGATAATAGATAATTGATAATAGTTGGATAATAACAGGGGGTGGGTAGGGGTGGTGTGTGTGTGTGTGTGTGTGTGTGTGTGTGTGTGTGTGTGTGTGTGTGTGTGTGTGTGTGCGTAGGTGCGTAGGTGTGCGTGTGTGTGGCGGGGGGAGGGGGGCAGGGGGTGGGGGTGGGGGTGGGGCACCCATTTAATAACTTTTAAAATATTTGAAAAAAACATAATATTACAAAATTGAAACAAAATGGTATTGACGGAACTTACACATACGTTATAATATAGACGGAACATTTTTTTATATGTACTATTAATTCAATTAGGTAAAACGAAATGTGTACTATTAACATTTTTTTTATCTGTGCTAATAACATTTTTTTACAGCAAAAAATGTCTCCTTCAGATGTTAAGACGAAAATGATGATGCTGTTTATGATGATGTCGTCTGGGTTCGGTGGTAACGGAGGCGACGAGGGCTCCTCCGCCCCTAGGCTCCCCAAATATGGAAAATTTGGGATTACCGTCGAAAACAAGTCGGAGCTATTAGCGAGATCCCTCGAGTTGCTAAAGACGGTCATCGGCCCGGGGTATATGAGTTGGAAGGAGGTGCCATATGAGCTCAAGTTAGCTGTTTGGGCGGCACTACAGGTAATATTTATATGAATATTTCAATTTCAATTTCAATTTCAATTTCATATTTATATTTATATTTATTCGCAACTAACATTGTATTTGTTGGACAGGAACAATTCAACTTGGATCCAAAGCTACGCGATTCCGTCTTGGAGCAGTTGAGGGAGCAACACAAGACGTGGAAGAAAAATATGCGGACACGGTACTTTGGAAAAACACGAGAGTCCATTTTACAATGGCGCGGATCCGGCCCGCCCAAGGAGCCGATCTCATTGGCACAATGGCAAAAGTTCATTGACAATGAGATCGAGGATCGACAATTGGCATCTCGCCAATCGGGGAGGGAAAATCGGGCTAAAAAGACGGACGTGCACTACTCCGGCCGGACCTCTTATGCTGAGGTGGAGCATAGGATGCAGGTAAAATTTAATTTATCTATAACTACAGAAATATATTATTGGATAATATTTTACTTTGCGGGGCCGATACTAATTTTACTTTACTTTATTTTATTTCAGGGGGTAGGGAGTGGGCCAGGGGGTAAGCCACATAGGCTCGATACTTATGTGGCTCTTCGGACGAAGAAGGGGAAGGACAAGGAGGTGTCCCCGAGCGTCGCGGCCACGATTGTAAGTAATCCGACAGTTTAATTATTATTAATTACGTTATAATTTTTTAGTTTACTTATTTTACTAATCATGTGCTTTTTGTCGTTTCAGGCAAAACTTAAGGAAGTGCATGAGTCACAGTCTGATGACGATAAGGCATCTTTGTCCACAGACGCACTCAGCCAAGTGCTTGGCTCTGATCGCAAGGGGAGGACAAGGGGAGTGAGCTCGCGGGTGGCCAAATATAGGATCATCGGATTGGAGACGAGCGACACCGGGTTGGCTCGAACGGTGGATTCACACGACGCGAAGCTGTCCCGTTTGGAGGCGACGGCCCAAGATATGTACGCATTCATGAAGCGTACGTTGGGTGGAGACCGTAAAGGGAAAGAGAAAGGGAAGGAGAAGGAGAAGGCGGTGGAGGAGGAGGTGCGGGAGGACGAGGCGCAGGATGACGAGGATGTGGACCTCGCTGCTTCATCACCGACACGTTCGTACTTCGACGATCCACTTCCCTATTTGACGCCCTCCAACAGACCATTGTCGATAATTGGTTGGCCGAGCGTGTTCATATTGGATGTATTTGATGGCCAGCGGATAGGGCGGGGGTTGAGGGACCCGAATATCGTCGAGGGTGGAATAGTCCATGGACGTGTGCTTCAAGAGATGGAGTCTAGGGTGCTCGTCACGCATGTCATACCCGGGAAGGAGAACTCCCTATTGTGGTTGCGCGAACAATGCGGCACGACGTATATAAGTGGGTGCGTCAATTCGTATGTCGTGTGGCCTACTCACCTCCTCAGTTTTATCCAAGACATGTAGTAACATTATTTTTAAGTTTGTCCATTTTAATTATATTTGGATTATTTCGTCATGTATATTATTTTTACTTTGAATATTTGGATTATATCGTCATGAATATATATTTGCATTATCTTTAGTTTGTGTTGGATATATGATGTTTGGAACAGGTACAGCGTTGCTATAATAGGTACAAATATACTGCTGGGCAGTGGCGGTGGCCATACTGCCCATCAGATTTTTTTAAATTCTGCCCAGAATTGTCACGGTCAATGACCGTGACAATTTTTTTAAAAATGATCACGGCTTAGTCACGGTTTATAACTGTGACAAACGTGTCACGGTCATTGACCTTGACACGACCGTGACACAAAAGGCGAGTTTTGTGTCAAGGTCAATGACCATGACACGACCGTGACAAAAAAAGTTGTCTCGCCTCGAAATGTCACGGTCATTGACCTTGACAAGTTGGATTTGTCAAGGTCAATGACCTTGACAAATGGGCAGATTTGGTGTAGTGCATAAAAACAAAATAAACACTTTAAACAGTTTAAACTAACCCTGGCGGTTTGGTTCGGTTCTTCGAGTTGACAGGTTTCGCTGTCCACCCTAATGGAGACACGTCTTATAAATTTTACAAACTCATTAGCTCCTCTACGGTACACATTCTCGAGTCTGTTTGTCTCACACATTCACTTTTTATATAAAGGATACCCATAATAGTTTATAGGAATTGATGAACGGGTCTTTTTTACGTATCATTGTAGTATAGTCCTTCTCAATCAAAATTCTTTAAACCTACAAAACACACTAAATACATATATAGTGGCAAATAAGACATACGAATTGACGCACCCACTTATATTTAAATACATATATAGTGGCGAATTAATTAACGTATATCAATCAAACTTCTTAACTAATATTTATGTTAATTAATGGGCTGAAATTTAAATTACACAAATAAATAAATAAATTAATAAAGTGAGCTAAATACGAGGACTAAACAATTATAAGATAATTTAATGGAGTAGAATTCAAAGCTTAGGTTATTTATTTTTATTTATTAGTTTATCTATTTAAAATACCCCAAGACATATTTAAATCCATAACCAACTCGCGTTGCAAATGAGAAATTAAAAGTCTTCTTAGAAGACTAATACTAAAATTTCATAAACTCTATAAAATTTATATTTAAACATTTTATAATAAAACAACCGCTAGGAAGAATTCACCAGAATTTATTTAAATCACTAAAAATTAAGTTTTGGAGTTGAGAAATTCAAACTATAATATTATTTAAAAAAATTATCTTTAGTTTAATCAATAAATATTATGGATTTACTATTTTCTCTTAAAAATAATTCATCATCTCTCGAGGTGTAAATATAAAATGTAAATTTTCAATATTAGTATATAAAGGGCCATAATAAATAAATATAAACAGAGAAAAAAAATTTAAACTAAGGGTTTCATCTTATCTCTTGAGTGATATATTTAACCTATCATTTTGATATTATTACACATAAAATGTAATAATATTTTCATTTGAGGCTTATAAAAATATGAGAATGGAGAGAGAAAATTATAAACTAAGTCTCCTTCAATTTGATATGAACACCCAAACGGTTACAAACTTACTCTCCACAAATAAAATATGAGTTTTACACCAAGAAAATGAGGGGGTAGTAACAAACTACTCTCATATTCTATTATGAAAATTTGCACTAAAATTCACTACTTGTCTTTACCTCACACAACCAAAAAAAATGTAAAATAACTAATAAAAAAATTTCATTATAATCCTCCTAAAATGACATTACAAAACTAAACCCAAACTTGGAGTTGTGGAGTTTGTCCTGCCTGAACTCTTCTAAATATGTCTTTATATATATATGGAGAGTGTAGAAGAATGTAGGTCTTTTTTTAATAGAAGGTGAATAAAAATATGGGAAATTTTTATACAAGTAGTGGGAGGTTTTGATGTTGCCCTCTGTTATATTTTTTTTCAATAGAAAAAAAAAATAGAATGGGAGCATGTGGGTGGTTGGGGGCATGGGATTTGAGTGGGGAGTGTGGGAGATTATTAACACTTTAATGTTGTTGTATATTTTAGGTTGACAAAGTTTGTTGTTAGGTTTTATGGGGATAAGGGAGCAAATAGTACAGTGCATTCATTATACTATTTTTCTAGTCTTAAAGGGAGGAGAAGCATGTGGGTATGAGTGTGTGTGTTTGCATGTATATATATATAGTGTGTGTAAAAGTGTAATATATATATATATATATATATATATATATATATATATATATATATGTGTGTGTGTGTGTGTGTGTGTGTGTGTGTGGTGTGTGTGTGTGTGTGTGTAACACTCAAGAGTAACGTTATGAGTCCCAACTATAACCCCCAAATCACCCCAGATAAATCGACACACCCTTAGGTATTATACTATGTTATTATTAATATAAAAGGTACAACATTTTAGTATTGTCTCAACTCATTTGGGTGGTGATTTGGAATATATTTTGACCACTCAAATTATTATTCTGTACACGAAAGTTAAGATAAAAATAAAAATATAGTCACATACAAACTAACTTAATAAAGTGACACACACCTATAGACACATATATACAACTATATATAAAACGACACACACGTGTTTACATATTATATAATAAACACATATAAAAAGATAAAAACACAAAATCTAAAAAAATAATAAAATGACATGAACAAATATACAATTAACACGAGATTAAAATACTACACACATACATACACATATATATATTTATACATATATAATATACACAACATACAGGAGGTCAAGGAAGGCTGGGAACATGATTTGGGATGGTATTTAATAGGTATTTGGTTGTCTTGAGTCACATAAATCCGACTTTAGAGCTTTTGATCGCTTCTTTACTGCAATTGTCATGAATTAAGCATTTTGAAGCAGCAACTGCATATTGACCTACGAAATAAATAGTTACACACAAATGGCCAATAGTAATGAGAACTAACAAATACAATGAGTCTATTTAGGGGATAAAATTAACACTTTTAGATGCCTATCATACTACCCCAAATAAACTTTTACTAGTCCTCGAGAAAAAATAGAGACAAATCGAGATAAATAATCATAAGTGTGCCACTTTTGTAGGCACTTGTGATTGCACTTAGCATGTGCAACAAGCCATTAAACTCCTAAATTACCCTAGAGGACGAGTGTTCTCTCGTAAGGGTTTGCAATGAATATACCCACAAAATTAAATATTAAAAAATATTTATTGAAAAGCAGTGAGTCTCTTATTGAACATAAGAGAATATCAAAATTTCCATCTTGAAAAAATTTAAGGAATACGAACGTTGAAATGTACATTGTATGAAAATATAATCTTACTTAATACCAAAGTCATAATCCATCCTAGAACTTAAAGAGTATTGCGTGAAATAAAACAAAAGAGTTGCAAATATATCATAAGAGAAATTCTTAAATTGCCTTTTAGAGTCCATGTTTTGACTTCAAATCTCACTAGATATATCTCTCTCAAATGAATCTCTCGAGATCTGGCCAACTGAATCTCTCTTGTGCATGAAGATGTGATTAAATTTAAACAAGGTCAAATGTATCACACACATAAGAAAGAAAGGATATAATAAAGAAAATTTATCTCATGAAAGAATATAAATCATTATTTTAAGAATGTTGAGTTATTCACCATGTAGACTTTTCATTTTCTCAAACACCTCACCAAGGATAAAAATGGAGTTTATGTGTAGGATGAGGGGAAATGAAATGGGTAATATAGATGATACGATGTTTTGGGGGTTTTGAGAAGAGTGGACTATAACTTGAATAATTTATGTCTCCAATTGCTAAAATTTTGATCGCAAGTTATTTTATTTTCTCTTGTTTATTCTGTTTTTTTGTTTTTCAATTTTTTTTATATATTTTTTTCTTTTTCTTGTCATGCAAATTCTTTTTACATAAAACTAATGAAAACATTTTACATTTGGAATTTCAAACACTTTCTTTCTCAAAAACAAATATAATTATGTGGAGTGATATATGGATAGTGTGGGGGATATATATGGGTAAAAGAAAGTGAATGGAGATTAGATATGGAAAACGATCAAAATGGTTTAGTGCTCAAGACAAACAACAAGACATATGATTCTTATAACTCGGAAGTAATGTCATTCACAGTAATTATGCCAAAAATAAAGAATAATTAGATCATGCAATGATTTTAATATGGTAACCAAATAAACTTGAGCCAACTTATGACTCGCAGATTGTGTAAAAATCATCAAAAGGTGTCAAGCTCAAAAACTCGCGAGTTTAAGTCTCTATTAGTAATCCTTAAGGTTTCCTCGAGAATTTATAGAGTCTTAGACTTTTGACTATTATGACGTGATAAGTTGCAAAAAGTGTTGATTCTAGGAATTAATGGTGCAAACATGACTTATGAGATATTGCTTAAGCTTATTGGATTAAAGTATGACTTCAAATTTGAACACAAATATTCCAAAACTCTAAAAGAAATGGATGATGGATAAATCACATCAAAAATGAGATGAGAACGACATAAAAAGGTTTTTAAAGGTTTGTTTCTAACAAAAAAAAATTCAAAATAGGTACGATTTTGATAAATTTTCCACCACAAAACAAAAGAGAACACCGTCCTCAGTGTTAAAATGATGTTTTAAATTGAAAGAAGAAGTTGGGAAAGAGAATACCATAGTCAACCACTAATGAAAGTGTACCGCAAGACGTATCCAAAGGAGAAACCTGAATAAGTGTTACGAGACAAAATGCACAAGTCTATAAAATATATGTAAAGCATTGGAGGAAGACTAGAACACCTCCCCCCCCCCCCTAAAAAAGGGATAAAGCACATACTCAGAAATAAGACACAAAAGGTTGTCTCCCGGGAGCGCTAAGTTTAACATCTTCAGCAGACATAATGGTACTCACCCTAAAAATAAAAACTAGGCTAGAATGGGCTAACACAAATGTGGGGTGATGAAAATCACTCCCAAACAAAACTGAAAAGTCACTCTTGTTATATCGGGTTAACATGGTCAATGCACTTGTATGGAAATATGCTTAATACGATGCAAAGCATCGATTGACTAAGGGAGGGTAGAAGTGAGAGGCCATATGGAGGGTGAGAAATGGAGATGGAATATATCCACGGGTCACGGGTCTTATTGAGTGTAAAAGTGTGGGATACAGGGTCCCTATAAGTATGGTGTTCTAATTAGATTAGGAGGAAAAATGGTACGACAATAGTGATGTGGTGGGGATCATAGAAAGAGCGCAACTGTTTTATAAACGAACGATGATAATGGTCATGGCATGACACATCAATGAGGTGACGGTAAGAAAAATAACCAAGACAAGGGGTTGTGTGCGTGAAAGGATAAACTATGTGTCACGTGAGTTGAGAATGTCACCAGAAACAATCTCATGGATTGTGTGGTAAAGGAAGAACTCATGAGATGGATCGTGGAGCTTGATGGATGAGGGAGGTTTATATGAGGACATAAATAGATAGTAAGAATTGGAAGAGGTATAATAACAAGTTCTAAACATGGTGGTTGGTTTGGTAGGGTAATGGGTGGGTGGGGTTGGATAAAAGATGGAGGATGATGATCTAACTCAAGAGTAAGGGGAAGACACTCATCGTGAGGGTAAACATGACCCTCAATGGACTCTTAATTGGGAGTGTGGTGTTAAAGGATGGAGATATCAACTTAGCACCTAATATGTCACCATGCATGGAGGTGAAAGGGTCTAACGAGACATTAAGATTCGAGTATATGAATTAAAGTCAACATCAAACTCAAAGTGAGCCAAACATTTTTGGAGAGGATCCATATCAAGAGAGGTAGGAACCATATCCAAATTAACCTCAATGAATTGGGTGGCACTCATATCCGGAGCTAACCTAAAAGAATGGGGTCGGGGACATACTCAATAAGTGCAATAGGTATAAACTCAGGCATATTTTTGGATATTACGGGAAGCTAACTTACAAGGGTGGTTTTATAGGATTGGACGGGATTTCAAACCCTTAAATATGGGTTCTTTTGGATTTGATGTGGAACGGATAACCTCGGTGTTAGGTTCTTTTAGATGTTTAGAGAGTGGATCAATCTCACTAACTATAGACAAGTCAACACAATTGTAAACTTGGAGCTCGAGCCACGGGGTGGTCTCAGCTTTAAGATTCTCGAGGTGATAGGGCTGGTCACACTTAAAATTAGCGTCACAAGATGACTCATCATTATTACACATGGGTAAAATAATGGGTTGAGTTGGGGGAAAATATGACTCTCTCGCACACTCAAATTCATTTAAGCATTTGTTAAGCCGTTGAAGAGATTGATTTATAGCTTGAGTAGCTTGATATTGCTCGATGATGAAATTTTGCATCAGACTTTCGAGAGCAGATGCGCACGATGTTGAAGAAGTGAGGGGTGGTTGTGCAATAGTATGCGGTTGAGATGGACACAACTCGCTATCAACATGACTAAATGGATAATACTCATAAGAAGTATTGGGAATGGGGTCAAGTTTGGCATACATGAAATGGGAGCCTTCGCGAGAGACATAGGGCTGATAATCATGGGGAGAATAGATCAGGATGAGGTGAACTTGGTTACCTTGACGACTGTCGAAAACCAAGAGGATCCACAATATCGGTTTAGGATTCTTATTAGATGGGAGGGTGATCCAGCCTCTACGAATAGCTTGGTTGCTCACACCTCTCATTATTGGACATGTCATGACAATGGGTATAAATGGGTTCCAAAACAATGTCATATGGGTTCAGATGGATAAGGAAGGTATGGGAACTCATAGGTCCATTGATTGGCTTGAAAGTAATAGGTACATGGAGAAGTATTGGACGTGTTGATACTCATCACCAAGGGCGGTGGAATATGGGAGGTGCATCTGAACGATGCAAGAGTATCAATTGTATGCGTGAGAGAATTGAAGCCATTAAATAGAGAGTGAAAGGTGGGCTTGGGATCAACCCAAAACGTGCTTTATGTGGTTAGAAAATAACTAAAGTAGTCCTTTAGTGGACGTTCTTTGGCCATGGGGGTGTAATGTTTTGTGGTTTTTAAATTTTTAAAAAGAAAATCTTTTTGTGATTTTAGAATATAAGAAAAGAGGAAAAAATTGATTCTTTTTTAAATTTTCGAAAAAGAAAGAAAATATTTATTAGAGTTTTGAATATTTTGAAAAGGAAGGAAAACATTTTTGGGATTTATGAATATAAGAAAAAGAAAAGAAAAATATTTTTTGGGGACTTTTGAAAAAAAAAAGGGTGGTAAAATTGGACTCTCTTTAAAAGACAAAAGGATAGAGCACATAAAACCAACTACATGAACAAGTAAAGGAAAAATTTAACTAGCACATAGTCAATTTTTATTTTCAATTAAGTGATGGGGTAGTCAAAGTTTAATTAATTTGCGGACGAGAAAAGGACAGGGTGTTATACGCCGCCTTTGAAAAATGTTCTCCTACTTGGCTTTCTAGTCGGTTGATTTTAGTTAAGTGATAGCTTTGGGTTAACAAGCAAGTGAGATAAGTGCTTGAGTCGGTGATGAAATCCCAACTCGTTTTAAAGATTAGGTCTAAGTCTTAAGTTCAATTAATTCATCAAACTATTCAAAGTAAGACTATACATGAAATAAAGTCATATAGGAGCAAATAGTCAAACAATAACTGGGCTCTCTAACTGGAGATGCGTGGGTGATAAAGATATATACCTCCTATGACTTTTACATGAATGGGTTGAAGATCGACTTGAGTTGATTGGAAAAAAATTGTCTAACTTTAGTCATCCTCAGATGTCATAGAAACCCAAAATAGAGAGGCTTCTAATCCACTCCAACGAGGCTCTTTCTCTATTTTGTCTCGTTTTCCTTTTTTGCTTTATTTTTTGTTTTTGAATTAATTATTAAAAATAATTAGTGTCTAAATCACCACAAATAAATGTACAAGACCTTAATAAACTAATACAACCAGTCTAAAGAACAATAAAAAAAATATACAAATGAAATAGATGTACAAGTCTTCAATCACTATTTGACTCAAGAAAGCAACAACGACATTTTGATGATGAAAATGGTATCGTCAAAAGGTTGAGCCTAACTCCAATTCTTAAGAAGATGAAAACGACACCATTTGATATAATATTTTTTTATGATCTGTCATTATAGTATAGTCTTTCTCAATCAAAATACATTAAATACATGTATAATGGCAAATAAGGGTTATCAATTCAACTTCTTAATGGGCAGTGAGAAAAATGAAGACTAGTATGTTTTTAAAAATAATTTTTCAAGGGATATATTTATGCTAATTAATGGGGTGAAATTTAAGCTACACTAATAAATAAATAAAATGATAGAGTGAGATAAATATGATGAGTAAACAATTATGAGATAATTGAAGGGAGTAGAATTCATCTTTTAGATTATTTATTTTTATTTATTAGTTTATCTATTTGAAATACCCTAAGATATATTAAAATCCATAAATTAACTCTCATTGCAAATGTGAAATTAAACTGTCCTTTTAGAAAATTAATATTTAAATTTCACAAACTCTGTGGAAATTATAATTAAACATTTTCTAATAAATCAACCCCTAGGGAAAAATCACTAGAAGTATTTTAAATCATTAAAAATTAAGTTTTGGAGTTGAGAAATTCAAACTATAATATTATTTAAAAAATTTCTTATCTCTAGTTTAATTAATAAATAATACTGTAATTTGAATTAACTATTTTGTCTCAAAAATAATTCACCCTCTCTCGAGGCGTAAATATAAAATGTAAATTTTTAATATTAATATTCAAAGGGGATAATAAATAAATATAAATTAAGAAAAAAATATTTAAATTAATGGCTTCATCTTATCCCTTGAATGGGGTATTTAGCCTATCATTTTGATATTATTAGGTGTGTCCACGTGCGTTGCATGTGCAATTGAATCCCTAAATTGAATTTATTCTTTAATAATAGAAACAAGGTATTATCAGTAATGACATCCTTAACCCTTCCCCCTCTTACTAAGTCTATGGAATGTTATTGTGAATTATGGCTAATACCGGATATATAAGGAGTGATTTCAAATCCAGAGATTAATCATACTGTGACAACTTTATGTAAGGCAAAGTTTGGTTTTTTAGGGTTGATAGCGGAAAAGTTCACAAATAAGTCATCATTATTGCCACTCTATGGAACCGTACATGAGATTTTCATTGCATACGGCTCCTCGTTAAATTCTTTTGAAGTTATTGGATACTTTTTTTCGTTCAAAAATTCCTTATCTCCAAACTTCCTTCACTCAAATTTACTGGGATCGGCCACAACCCAGGTCCAATTTACCATGACTCAAAGAAGACCCTAAGCCAATATGTTCAATCATATATTCAAAAACCTAAAGACAATTTCATAAGTGAAGATCCATCATGTGTGCAAACTGATTAAATTAAAAATCGAAATATTAATGTATTGATAATGAAGTTAAAATATTTAATACTGTAAGTTACTCGTGAAATGGTTTTACCATCGTAGAACCCGAGTGTACTTCCTTTGTTCGGTTAGTTTGGACGGTGCTATGAAGAACACATAACGGATGAAAAAAAGGGAGATCAATGGCGAAAAATATCAAATGGCATGAATTGTGAAATGGATGGTTATGCCTCTCAACAAATATATAAAAAAAATGATATTTGACTCTTCTGTTATTTATATACAAAAAATTATATTTGACTCTTTTGTAATTTATCTAATATACGACTTGCCATGGACTATCATTTGAATAAAGCAAAAGAAACGGGCCTACCTAAGGTTATTATGCTAGAATAGAGCAATGAATCATTTAAACGAAATATTTGTGATTGGGTGTGTTTTACAGAAATGTAAATAAGTTACTCAACACCAAAACTACGTTGTTCTGTCATTTAGATAAGTTTGTTGTTAAATGGAGAACATACGATAATATCACAATATCTATATTAAGTTTTAAAGATCATAACACTAAAATTAGGTAAATTAAAACCAGATTTTAATTTTTAGTTTTTATAAGTAAAACAAACAATGGAGTATGATTGTTTTCCTTCTCCGGTGTTTTGGGTAAGAATTGTAACATAAGACCTAACTGAGCCCTATTTGGCTGCCTAAAAATCGTAAACAAAAAAAAAAACTAAAAGAAAGTTTAATTTCCAACACAAAACTAACAGTAACATACATAATCCCAATTACTCTTTCAACTTTATGATATTCTTTTATCTGCCACTTTCACACAAGTTTCACATATAGATAGAAACTAGGCATTTGAATTACATCATAAACCAAAATCCACACATACTTGAAAACAAAATAGAAAATCGAACAAGAATTGACCACTTTTATTGACCAATCGAAAAAGCCCATTAGCCAAATTCAAAGAAATTTTCATGGATTAGAGTCCTCGAACCTCATTTTCACCAAGATCTTCCTCACTATTCTTCAAGTCCTCAAAACATAGGATTGTTTTGAAATCGTCAAGTTCGGTGACTATGAATGAGAAATTATGAGATCGAGACATCTTTGTCTGCAACTCTGAAGGATTTGAGGATATCCGGTGTCAAAAATTGGGTTAGCGGTCAATTTCAACTAATGTCGATTTAGATTCTTAAGGATTCTGAAATATATTCCAAAAATGATAAAGAGATAAAAGAGGTAGGGTGTGAAGCCAGAGAGAGCGAGTGTTGGGATGAAGAAAGAGAGAGAGAGATGGAGATAAAAAGTTATGATCGTGAGGTTATAAGAAGAATTTTATATTAAGTGAGGCTAATTTGGTCCTTTCATCATTCTAAAAATATTAGCCTCTTTTTAAGCAGTAAAGATTACACATCAAATGTAACAATATTTCCATTTTAGGCTTCTAAAAATATAAGAATAAAGAGAAAAAAATAATAAACCAAGTATCCTTGAATTTGATATGAACATCCACACGATTACAAAACTTAATCCACGTGATGTTTCTACAAGTTAGTTTATCCTTGTCGGGTATTTAAATCATTATTTAACTCAGACGCAAGCGCAATCAAATTAACAACCTATCATGTTTAAATAATAATATTGAAACACTCGTATTGAAATCTTTTCCATGTATACACACCAAAATGGTTTTAATTATACTTTATAACCTAACTGAACTGCCTTTCAAAACCTATATATATCTGTAGAACATTAGAAATTATCGGAGAACGTTTATCATATTCTTTGTTATTTTCACCCCAAATCCCAAAACCCTTCACATTTTTCGATAAACCCTTAAATTAGTTTTTTAACCAAACATTTACAACAGATAAATACTTTACATTCAAGACCAAGCAAATATCAAAGTCAAATATTCATACTGTAATAAAGAATGATTTGAATGTTCAAACCTACATTTTTATAAAAATTATTTCTAACAGTATCATAGTCATACATGTAAATACAACTATTTGACAATAAGCAAACACATTATATTCAAACCCAAATAAATGTCAAAGTCAAATATCCACATTCTAATAAAGAATTATTTGAATGTTTAAACCTAGTTTTTTTCACAAATTGTTTCTAACAATAGCAAAGCGATACATGTAAACACAACAATTTTACAACAAATAAACACATATATTTAAGAACTGCGGCTATATATATATATATATATATATATATATATATATATATATATATATATATATATATATATATATATATATCATAGCTTTTAAATGAATGAAAATGGTAGATTTTTTTCTTTAGGAGAGAGATGGAGTGGGTTGATGAGAGAGAGGAGGTAAAGTGAAATGTTTTGAACGAAAAATAGTTTTAATGGGTTGTCTCTCAACAGAACCGAAACAAGGTTTGTGACAAAAAAACTCTCTCGGCTCACGATTTTAGACCATGGCAACACTTTATCGAAACTGTGTGACAATTTTAGTGATTTGTTATAGTGGGAGAATACTATGAGGTTTTTACATAGATTAATCACTGATGTGCTTGGTATGTCGGGGGATGACGATATTATGCATGCGCCCACTCTTACACGGTCATTAAGGATTTCATCGAATGAAGTACGTAATTATTATTGGTTTAATTATCATTTTTATTTATATTTATGTTAAAATGAAAATATGTCAATGTTTATTGAAACTATGAATGTTCCACTAATTAATTTGGTCATTTTTTTGTTTCAATTTGTATTATCGCAACAAACATTTAAATGATTCTTGAAAATATGAATGTTGTGTTAATTAAACTAATGATTGATTATAGAAAATTCATGACATAAAAGTGTATTGTGCCATGAGGTGTGTTCATAAAGGGTTGGTAGATACATATCGTGTCGGAGATCAATGGATCAGTATTGTGGGGATTCTCTCAGCAAGTATCTTTTATAATATTATTAGCATGCCCCACTTTCACATAATTAGGGGAATAATTCTAACCTTGCTGGAGAGGCAGTGGAACACAACCTACACATTACACTTCTCCATGGAAGATAGGGAGCACCCTATAGGATTTCATCATGTTGACGGTGTTGGAGATTGGATATGGTGATAATTTTTCATTTTAAGGTTGCCGAGAGACGTATGCATTCACCCAAAAATATTTCAATGGAATTTTAGAGACAAACATTATGGAGAGCATAGTAAAGTTGGATTATTTTACTCGGCTTAATAGCATAGTGTTTATAATGAGGTACCGAATGTTGAAGGGTATGTGCCTACGTTCTTATTTCCCATTCTCATTTTACATTTTTAGTAGTACGTGTATTTTCTATACATGAATTTTGTAATGGATACGGACTATGAGGAAGCTAATGTATGTAAACCCTCAGTATGCACCAGGCTTATTTGGAGATAGGGATTATTGAGAGATGATGTGGCAATCGTGAACGTGGAGCCAATACCTCAATAAGAACAAGGTGGTGCAGTCCCAAATTCTTAGTGGTCAGAATGAAATTGTATCTTTCGGGGATGGTATCTATGTATGGTACTTCGGGATTAGTGTTAGCATCGGTGGATTAGTTTTACGATTTTCACATACCCACCACCTCTCGAATGGCATTCAAGCATGTAATCCCTAGACACATTACTAGTGGGAGTCTAACTAATGGCATAATGTCATCAGTCACATAGATATGCCCCTAGATTATGATACTTTAAGGATGAAATATGGGAAGGTCTTATTGGTGGCCCTAGATTATAGGATGAATAACTAAGACGATGCCTTCACTGATTCCATACGCCCAAAGATACTAATAATTATGTTTGGATCACTTGATCGGGCTCTAAGGGTATATGCAATAAGATCATCGTGACAAGGGTTATCACTATTGAGGGGATAGAGGAGTACGTAGGGATGGCAACAAGGTGGGTTTAGGGTGAGGGGATACCCTCCCCAACCCCGACCCTGCAACCCCAACCCGACCCTAATTTTACATACCCCCAACCCCGACCCTGCCCGTAAACCCCGCGGGGACCCTGAAACCAACCGTGAACCCATTAACCTTCTAACCATCATTATCAATTCTCAAAGAAATTTGAGGAATAAAAACTGTAAATACTATGATTAGTGGAAGAAATAATCAAATTGTATATAATTTTTCTTTTTCCAATAAAGCTCTTACTCCCTCTTTTATATAAAATCCAATAAATATATCAAATATTTAATTTAACACAATGCACTGTAAAATTGTAAATCCATAAAAATCATGGATTTATGATTACAACAATCTTTAAATTAACATAAATTTACAAATCTACTATAAAATATCACAATAAACCCATCATAAATCAATCTTCAATTGATTGGAAAAAAATATCAACAATGAAAAATCGGTGAGAGATAAGAGTGTTGAGACTTCAGTGTGTACCGTGAGAGAGAGAGAGAGAGAGAGAGAGAGAGGCATTGATTGGCCAAGGAGAGCGATGATGTCACTGATTGAAGAGGGAAAGGGCAGAGCAATGAGAGGGAGGGTTTTGTGTGCATGAGGCGGGAAAGAGAGGTCCGAGGGGATGGGGTCATAAGGCTGTCTGGTGATCTTGCATGGAGAGTCTGGATGGTAATGTAAAAGAGTGATGGATATTCCTTGAGAGTTAGAAAGAGAGACCCAATGTTGAAAAAGAGATAAATGTTGAAAAAGAGATAAATGTTTGACAAACCCTAAATATCATTATATATAAGTGTATTTTATTAAACGGGGCGGTCTCGACATTTTTTTACCCTAACCCCGGTGTTTTTTTTTAATCTCAACCCCAGACCCGATCTCGACCCATTTATGATCCTAAAAATCAACTCATTAGGGGTGGGGACGGGAACCCACTAATACAAAATCCATTTACATCCCTAGATGTAGGCGGCCATTCATCATGTCGTTGACCAGGTTACACAAGGTTTTAAGAGTGTCCCTCTCGACGGAAGCTAACCAAATAAAAATTAATACACCTAGTTTAAGAAAAGGTTTATTAATTTATTATTACAAAACGGTTTAACAATCCAAAAGTCTATGTGATAAAGTATTTTGATAAATTTTAGAATGTCTCAAGTTTTATCTTCTTAGTTAAGACAATGGTTCTAAAAGATGCGAAAAGGGTAAAATAAGCACAAGATCGGATGTACGAGGGAAATATCCACTAGTGGAAAAATCTCGGGCTGATAAGGATGACAAATGAATTATGGTAGAGTTTTACAACTAGAAGAAATATACTTATAACCTCATAATGCTAAAACTGAATAGATGCTCTTTTCCACCATATTGTTTGTAGAAAGCGCCAATAGTTAGATTAGGCTACACAACCGCGATCGTTTTTTATCCACAACCAATGTCTTCGAATACTATTGCTAAATATTTTTTCTTCAATATTAAAATCAACTTTTTCATTTAAAGTTATAAGAATAATTTTGTTCCAGGTAGAACCTTCAAGCATTTACAATGTTATACTTAGAATTTTTGAGGGAATCCTATAAATATGTGTTGGGGTAATTGCAAAGGGTGTGATACTTTAAATCTCAAAATTGAGTTTTTCCAAGACAAGGAAGAGAAAATATTCACTCACCAATGAAGATTTAATTTGAATGAAAGATGAGTAAATATACCTCTATTAGAAACAATGGCTTATAAGAACTAAAAGAAGAGGAGTGAAAAAATGTGCTCTCAATCAACAAAAATATCTTTTCAAAGATCTCACTCTTGGCTTTGAAGAGATGACAATACCTTAACTTATAGAATTTTGGTTTTGAAAATTTTTAAATATTCAAATGTTAGGTGTCATTCTCCCAACATGTCAAGTAGTCACATCAGGGTATTAGTCAACCAAAAAGTTATCCTTAGCACACTGACCAAGAAAATCTTTTGAAAAAGTCATTTCTAGGGTTGTAAGATGTGTGTCATTGCAAGATCGCTGCAATGGGATATTGCATTGCTGCAGAGAACCTAAAGTGATACGATTACCGCATTAGTTTAGAATTTTTGCATGGTGACACAATCAACTGGCAAGACAGTGTCGCTACAGCGAGGAGACCATTACTGCAGCAGAAATGTCGCTGAAAAGTCGCGCTTTGAGAGATTTTGAAATATGAATAAGAAAGTGATAGTGATAATTTTCGCTGCAGCGAAGCAAGTTGCCACTGCTGGGAAGCTGAGGCAGGGCAGGTCACGCATGTATCCAAATGTTTTTTCCAATTTTCCTTAGAGTAAATTTCAAAATAGTTATAAGGCAAATTCCAAGTATGTTTATTTCTCGTGTGAACAACGATACTTAAAATACACCAAAACATGCAATTTTTTATAACAATAGATTTGATTATATGAAATTATATTTTCATGTGTATTTGACAAGATTACATAATCAAGTTTTATTAAAAATATTTTTTAATTTATAAAAATAGATTAACCCAGGTCAATCTAAGCTCGCTATGTAATATACCTTTTCCTACGTGGTGTACTTGAGGTTTGGTATTGAGTGAATCCGTTTTATAGATAAAGCTTTTCGGTGATCTATTAGACGAAGACTCAAACATGTTTTGGTCAATGAATTCAGATATTTTATTCAATGAAGCACATCGAGTATACTACTCTTACAATCTCCCACTTTGTCGAATTTCGAGACAAAACATAAAAACAAAAAATTACAACCAAATAAAGGAAATTCTATCATTTTACGACCCTCCTAGCCAAGGAAAAAAAAATTACATTTGCTGCAAGTAATGAATCACTAAAAAGAGACGTAATTTATCTTCAAGGTTCTCTTGTTCAAACACTCATGTCACACACTAGCAAACTCATCAAGGTACCAATGTGAAGATATATGATAAGGAAATATGATGAATATGAATATGTGAACATGAACATCATATATCCTAAAATAACTCCCCTTAATTATACATTTTTTCTCAACAAACAAGATATAACAACAAATAACTCTAACCAACCTAATGTGTTATGATGAATATACTCCCCTTATTTACAAAAGTCCCCCCTCCCCCTTTTTTTATTATGAAAAGTGACAGAGGAAAGAACAAAAGATATAATGGGATTAAGTTAGCAAAGCATTTTAAGAGAGAAAAACATGTTAATCAAATTAACAAATAGAGAAGAATCATATAGTGAGTGAATAATCAACATATTAGACTATGAAAGATATAATCATGAGAGTAAAAGCCTAAGACTAACAAGTTAAAATACACATATTGATATAAAGAACTTTTCGGTGTATTTGTTGTTGCTGTAAAAGCTCCTCCTAATCAAAACCTTAAATACCTACAAAATAAAACAATCTCAAGTGTAGTGGTAAGTAAGGGTATCAATCCACTTTCAAGGTTGTAAAGCAAAGGGAACAAAATTGTAATTCACTTTTTATTTTCTTTTTGTCCTTTTTCACTTTTTCTAATTTTTTTAGCTTTTTCAATATTAAAACAATAGGGTGAGGTGAGGTTTTAAACTAAACTAAACTAAGATGAAAATAACTAACTAGAAAGTGACTAAAATGAAAACAAATTCTAACACTAAAATAAGAGATAAAATGAGGTAAATAATTTTGAGAACAATCAAGGAGTGGGATTACACCACAAATTTTAGCTATTCTAATTAATTAATTTAATTAATTGAATTCTCCCAAATTAATATCAAACTTACAAATCAACTCTCGTTGCAAATGTAATTTTAATAGTAACCTTTTAGAAAATTAAATTTAACACCCCACAACTCTAGAAAAATAGATCCACACTCCTTTTAATTAATGACCCGCTAGGATCGATCAATTAAAATTTATGTCAATCTTAGAAAATAAATTTAGAGTTGAAATTCAAGTTATAATACCCCACTTAAGAAACCCCCATCTCTAGTTCGAATCTAAAATGGGTATTATAACTAGAATTTCGATTTTCTCTCGAAAATCATTTACCCTCTCTCGAGGCGTAAATCTAAGGGTGAGGGATCAAAATTAGCATTCAAAGGAAAAATTCAAGTAATCAAACTAATTAAACTAAAATAACATCAAATAAAGATTTCCCCCCACCCCTTGAAAGGGGATTTAGCCTAACATGGTATAAGATTTGACAAATTATTAATCAAAGGAATAAAATAAATGAGAAGAGAAGAGAACAATCAAACCCAATCTCTTGAAGTGAAATTGTACTCTTATTTCCTTGAAATCAAGCACAATCCATCCAATATGAGAATCCAACAATAATCAACTCAATAATCAAATCAATTGAATTTCACACATTTATCACTCACAAATATCTAAAAAATAGAAAATAAAACTATTTAAAATATTTCTACCTAATGAATTCTAACCTAACTCTCTACTTTTCTCTCTCTATTTAATGATAAGTCCCCTCTCAAATGGGGTCTTAAGTCTTCTTTTATAGTAGATGCATGGCACACATGGGGCTAATTCGTATTTTTTGGAAAGTTTAATGTGCATGGAAATGGGGTGTGAGGTCATGTGGATGAGGAGAGATAACAAATCTGATTTGGTACAAGGGTGTTTTGGGGTATATGGAAAAAATGTTTAGTTGGGGGTAATTTGGGGAAATGGTTTTAAAGAGGGAATAAGTGAGGTTTTAAGACATGTGGGTATTAGTGTTTAGTTCTGGTTTGCATTTGGCATGAGAAGAATCGTGGCTTATGGAGAAATGGGTTTTATTTGGGGGGGGGGGGGGGGGGGTTAGAAAAGTGGGTACGATTTTAGAGCAAGGGGCATCGGGTCGGAATGGCTATGAACAGGTGGTCGCTGGCGGGGTTGTTGGATGTTGTGGTCGGCGCCGGGGCGGGGGCTCGTCGACGGAGGAGCGTAGGCGGGTCAAGACGCCGTCGGGTAAGGAGGTCAGGGACGATGGTTTGGAGATCCGACTGGGGTAGGATCACGGGTCGAACTAGAGGTGGCTGAAATCGCAGGGGTAAGGATGGCCGGAGATGTCGCCGGTGGTGATAGGGATTGAGGTGAACGCCGGAAGGGGCGAGAGAGAGAGGACGGAGGGAATGGATGTCTAAGGGGGATGCTGGCGAGTTTTGGAGCAGAAGACGGGTCCGATCTCGGCTCAGGTGGTTTCACCGGTTGGAGAGATTCCGGCCATGGGCACCAGAGATAGCAGTAGTTGAGAGTTAAAGGAGGTTGGGTCCGGCGGGTTTTGTTAATTAGCTCCATTTTAACTGCAAATTGCTCCGAAATATAGCTTTTGACACTGCAACTGCAATAAAGCCTGCATATTGAACAATTAAGCGCATAAGACCCATATTGCCGAGAATTAGCAACTAAAGTACGTCTATTCAGGGTATAAAATGTACAGTTTTGGGTGCTTATCACATATGAAGATAAAAACTATCACATAAAGATATATGAGATGCTAAAATATGATAAGAATTAAAAAGTGTAAGATTTTACAAGGAATCACAATGAATATGATCAATACAGAACAAAATCTAAATAACTCCAAACCAAACCCAAAACAAATCAAGCAAATTACATCCCCTATTCTTCCTTTATCATCCCAAAGACACGCAAATCAATAATCTCACTTTTTTTATTTTGCAATGCGTATGCATATCAAACTATTATTAAGTGTCGTTTTGGAAGGAGGAGTTCATCGGATCAAACGATGATAGCAAACTAGAACCCAGTTGAGTAGATATTTGAGAAATTGTGGAGTCCAACTCATTTTTAGTCAGAGGACCTGAACTAGATACCAATGAGATAGGACAAGGATGTGGTGGAGGAGAGATATATTGTGGTATAGTAGGGTAATTAAGGTCGCTAAGCTGAGCAATTAACTTAAAATAGGAATGAATAGTTAATGTTGACTTCATCTTTTCCTCAACTTCACTTAGAAATAAAGGAACTTCAAACTCCAAAAGCAAACATATGACCAAACAACAACAAGTCAAGCGTGAGTTTTAAATTATCCTTGGTGTTATCAAAAAGGATTAAGTCATATAAACACATATGAACACCTGAACTAACTGTGTACAATAATTGTGCACGTTTGGCCGTTACGTTGTGAGGTTTGTATGTGGGAAAATTAAAAGAACAAAAAAACATATTTAGGATGTAGAAGTGTTTATCAAGATAAACATGTTTAAACATTCAATCGTTTCGTTCCTAACAATATTTTTCGCAAAAAAGAGTGATAGCATCTCGATCAGTAGGTCGACTCATAAACTCCTCGTAAGGAAATTGAGGATACCTTTCTTATGGAACTTTAAAGTGTGTTCTTATCCACTTTGAAGAAAGTTTTACTTGAATTCCGATCACTTTGGTAGAAAGAATTCATATTCCTTTTTTTATCCCTACCATACTAAAGAGCAGAATAAAATTATCTCACCATGTTAGGGTAACATGGTTCGATCTTTGAGAGAAAATACCAAACCAATATCTTTTATCCAAAAACTCCTTTGGATATCTGTTGAAAAAAGATTCCAAATTAATTGACATCTCCTAATGCATGGAACGTGTGGCGAGTAATTCATTAAATCTGGAGCGTTTGGTGGAGGTTAAGGAACGTGAACTTGATTTAGAGCCATAAAATAACCTGAAATCATATAACAAGACATAAGCGTAGAAATCCTATGAGATGTGAAATTACATGGAAAGAGACTATATAAAAATTATGAGTAGACAAATGCCAAAAATGTGAAGCATAAAATATACAAACTATAAGCTACTCAAGAAATTCAATCCAAACTCAAGATAAGTAGAAACTTATCAATAATAGAGAAGATTTCATCAACTTATATCAAAACAACTATTATCAAGACCTAACTCTAAAAAGGAGTGAACCAAAAAATCTATGGAATAAAAACTTACCAAGATGACGATGTGACAACCCATCTATTTTAATACTGAGTGGCCAATCCTCTACTAAAATGAAACAGAAATCTCAGTATGTTTCATTCTCAGCATCACTGTCCCAATCACAATGTAATATAAATAATATGAATAAAATCATATAATTAAAATGAATAAACAATCACCATGCATATATAAGTAATAAGTGTGAATCGAATAAATCATTTGTCACTAAATAATAACATCCACAGTAACTGAATAAATAAACTGAGTATTGAAATATAAATGTATGACAGTAATATAAAAGCCTATCTATGGGCAACACGCCCAAAATTGAAACTAAAATAACTAGTACTATCTAGATACAATAGACTGGGGCGTCTAAACAAATATGTAGCATCCACAGCTACTACACGACAAGAATGAATCTATCTCTGCAGTCCCGACTACTACTGCTGCACACCTGGGAGAATAAAAGAAAAATAAGGAAAAACAAAAGTCTGGGGGTCAAATCCCATAAAGTATAAAATATTTTGCAATTAGATAATTGTTTAAATTGATTAAAATAGTATTGTATTACTTTCATAATTACTCGCTCGCACTCACATGAGATAAACTGCACCTCTCAACTATAGTGTGCACCCAACTTGTTCATTTATATTGTCCTAATTAAACTATCCAGTCCAATGAGTACATGTGACTGCTATCCAAGCCCGCTACAATCCACTATTAGCTAAGTATAACTACCTTCATTATGTATATGTTTATGAACAATATTATAGAGACACACTTTTTATAATTAAAAAATCATGTAATAAACAAAACATAGCTACTCTCGTGCTATAAATAGATATATATACACTATATTGTATAAAACATACATATATATCACTCGCTAGATACATATAACCGTATCCTCGGAGCTTGGACCTCACAGATACATCCCTCATTTTCTAGCCGGCTCCAAGCATCACGCCTCACTCCGATCCACTGAGTCGAAATATCACCACCTATCCCAAACGAAAACACATACAATGGAGGTGATCACAGGCATACATCCAGAGGTCACAGCCATACCACATCATACCCAATCGGACATGAAACCAATATATATCCTCACACTTGGATAGTGTCCATGAAACAATAATATTACTTGGGGAATCAACGCAACACCTGTTGGTCAATGCTAGGGTGGATTACCCACTATGTGAAATCTCTTACGATAGCACTCACGAGTAGGTATGTTTAATAAAATAAACATAATACACACACACACACACATACACACACACACACACACACACACACAGATATATATATATATATATATATATATATATATATATATATATATATATATATATATATATATATAATCAAATAGTCACTGACTTGAATCCTCGATTATTCTTACTAGAACTAATCTACCGTCAGCCTATCACACGTACCAAACTCTACAAAGCCTTCCCCAATAATCCCACAGTACCCCAGAAGCACCCAGGGTCAATCCCCAAGTCCTAACGGGTCAAAACAATGCATGCAAAAAAATCACGCAGGCCAGCAAACCGAACTGGTTTGCTTGAGTGAACCGGTTCACTCCACCCAGCGAATTGGTTCGATTTGTTGGGTTGTCGGGCATCTTCTTCCTCGGGTTTTCTCCTCCAAAACCCTCCAATGTAGGTTTCAACCAATTCCAAACAAAAATAAACTCTTAAAACCTTACCCTAACATTCGAGAGGTATTTTAACACAAAACTAACCCCAAATCCCAAATCAAACCCTAGGATTTTAAATTAAACTTCTAAATAATTTAATACAGATCAAAGATCCAATACTTATATACAAGTTCTACATGTTCATCCGTTTAAATCCTAAAATATATTTAGAATTTTACATATGAATGATCTCCATTAATGATTCATTTACAAACCCTAATCTTTTATCATTTAAATCTCTATATCAATTAAGAAAGTTTCAATCTTTAACATATAAATTTTCAAATTTCTACCTCTGATCATGAAAATAAACAACTGATATCCAGTTGCAACATAAAGCAAGTATCTACTTACCTAGTTGGATTAAAATGAGAAGTCTTCTACGAATTTGATGACGGGTTGAGTCATATTCCTTCTCCTCTCCAAGTTTCCTCTTCTTTCTTCTTCTTTTTCTCTTCTTTAGGGATCTCTCTCCTAATATCTTGTGTAAAATATGAAAGGTGGGCTGCCATCCACCTTCCCTACCTCTTGAATATCCCCTTAATCAACATAATCCCATTTTTTTCTTAGTCCTAAGTGTAAAATGACCCTCCTACCCTTATTCGGGTCCTGTTATGTCTAAAAAGCCTCCGAAATCTAAACATAACACCCAGGTACCTATTCCGAACTATTTTAACCCTTCTCGGATCATTGGTGCACTCGAAAAGGTTATTTGAGTAACCCAACTCCAAATATGCTAACATCTCATTAACCGGACTTGACATGTACATACCTTATGCATCACCCATAGATTATACCGATTCGTCAATGTAACACTCTATTGACATATAACAATAAACCATCACTTATTACTCACATAAGACATATAATAAATCACATAACTACTTACTTATCACACACAAGTAAATAATAAATTATAATAAATATTAATCCTATATCTCGCAAATTAATATATACTAAAATCATATTAATTTCCAAAATTAACTTAATAATATAAAGCACACAAAAATTAATTAATAATAAAAGTAAGGGGTATTACATCCTCCCCCTTAATATAGGAATTTCATCCCCCAAATTCGAATGGGCCTGCCATGAAGAGCTCCGAATACGTTTTTCGCATGTCATCCTCATGCTCCCACATCGACTCGATAATATTGTGGTGTCCCCACTGTACACGCGCTAACGGTATCACCTTTGACTGAAACTTAATCTCACTGGGATCTAAAATGGCAACATTTCTCTCCTCATATGAAATATTTGGCTGCAAATTAATATCCTCTAATGGTATGTTCTAGTAAGCCACGCCACT